>JAECUM010036349.1:0-23609 GCA_016617855.1 Megalonaias nervosa
AAACTTTTTATATATTTTGCAATTCATTCATGCATTTTCAGAGGCTGGTATTGTCTAGTCGGCAAAATTCGTGTTAGGCTAATTCAAGCTGATTTTTCGAGCAATTGGGAGCGGTCTTTTTGGTTAGCCGTGTGTTTAGATCGTATAGCATTTCCTCAAGTACAATATCCAAAGAAATTTCAGCCAGTCAGTGAAAGTAACAGTGGCATGCCAACATTCTCTCTACCGTGCATGTTGCAAATGCAAAGAACTTTACCTTACACCTGTCACTCTGCCGAAAGTACATTTCTGTCTAGCGTCACCATACATCTGAAGCATATATTTGTCTTGCGGGAAAGCCAAACACATTCTGAATGATGTTTGCAGAAATACCCGAGGTGGTCCGAATGCCAATAGCGCAGTTTGCCCAGCTATTTTTAAATCATGTTAGTTTTTCACGGAAGATACTCCGATTGTTACTAGTTTCTTTGAAAGAATTTAAAAATGACGTAATGATATACATTGTTGCAAACTGTGTAGTGAACATTGTATCAAAATATTGAGATACTGCATCTGAGTAAAAAGTGCCAAAAGTTAGGCGAAAAAACCGTCAATATGCGTTTTAACTAGAGGGTTGGGTGTTGAATACATTCTTTCAGGGAATGATGTTTTATTTTAAGAGCCGGCTGTTCCTGAAAGCTAGATGGGCAAAACAAAACGTCCCTGTGCACCTGAGTGAAGAAACGTATTTCGAATCATTTTATGGAAGAAAGGGTATAACTGGATCTAACTAAGAATGGCTGAAATTTAATGAAACCATATTCAAGTTTAAAATAGACATTCTCTTCTGAAGAATGAAGTCTGTCTTTGTTTATAAAAAATAATCTATCTTGAACCCAAATTTGTCGTAATTTAGTATGTTTTGTAGAATTTTTATCTGTCTGTGTGCCTGTATGTAGGTATGTATATAGCCTTGCATGGCACCTCAGCACAATATATGGTGCCAATTAAAGATAAAGTTCGAAAAATCTAAAACTGAATTGCACGAAACTTTAATACGATAAGCATTCAAAATAAATATAAGAATCAAGCACAAAAATAAAATATATCAATCGAGAAGACGTTTAAATTATGTACAATGTACAACAATATTTTAAAAATAAGAATAACACAGAATAAAAAAAAATAAAAAATAAAAAATAAAAAAATAAAAAAAAAAAAATTAAAATATAAACATATTCCCTCAAAAAGTCAAATATTTCCTGTGGTTTTTCATGATCATAATGTTTAATGCAGTTCAAGTCAAATTACTTCAGTCTGACAGGGTGAAAGTCGACACGAGGCATAAATTTAACATTCTTCGTCCATGTCAGTCTCGTCGTAAAACCTTGAGAGAAAAAGGTACAGAGACTAAAGACTTCGCATATTTTTTAGACATGTTGTATAGGCATGGTGGTTATCTGAAAGATGAACCATTTAACTTGGACGTAGTAATTTTTTACAATGTTTTTACTCTCTCTCAAAGAAAAGAACATTAACATAAAAATGCTTAACTTTTGACTCTTGACAAACAAGTCTCTGGAATAAAGAGAAACATGACTAATTCTGAGGATAGTAGTCCAGCTTATAACTTCATTAAATAGAATTTTTGTTGTCCAATATATGGTGAAAATTTGGTAAAAACCTCCACCGAAATTGAAATTAAATGTGCAGTTCTTTATTCTACTGTATGACTGAATATATGGTGAAATGTGTTTGCTGTTTGCAATACCACTGGTGTAGATTCCATAATAACCCACAAAATGTCATGTACATAGACAAATGAACATAAACTTATCATGAAAATTTTAGATATGCGATTAAGTAATATCTCTACCTTGGCTCCTATCTGGTTACCGCATTGGCCAGCTTGCATATGCACGATCTCACGCATTCTGTCTGGTTGTAATGGAAGATGATTTAGATGCTATCAGTATGTATTCGTACCGTTAGAGTGACAACTATGCTCCGCTTGCGCGCGTGTTAAACCCTCGCATTGGCCCGCCTAATAACCTACAAACCAGACAGAACTAGTTTATAGTGTAAATGCCGCCAAAAATAGAATTAATCTTTTAATATGTACCCGAAGGTAGTGTATCCAATACCCTTAGTGGGATGGCATAAAGTTTTTATGTTACTTCTATTTTCCCCATTCGACCCAAGACATGAACTGAATGTAAAATTCTACACTAGAGGAATAATTAAGAAACAAGCAAACAGAGATTCGTGTTGCATATCTTCATGTTATATTTCGTCTGTTCTCGTATAAAAAAAAACAGTAAAGCAAAGTTTGTGCCAAAAGGAAAGAAAATACTTAAAGAGTTTCTTTCGAGGTTTTGAAATTATCATTTATTGATTTATATCTTACGTAAATACGAATTTACAAAACATTTCCGTGTATACTTGCACCCAAATCGACTGTAAATATGAAAATAGATGTGTAACTTGAAGCTATCAAGCGACTCGCAGAATATCTGTCATATATAACGTAATGATATCAGTGAACAGACTCGAGACAAAATTCTATTTGTGCAATGCACATACATCTGTGTTAGCTTTCTGAAGAAAAAAAACCCATGTCAAATATAGAATTGATAAATAATACACGTAATTTGATCGCCTATCTGTACAATTGCGGTCAATATGCATTGTATGTATTATGTTAAACTGACATGGTAACTATGTGTGATATCGTATTTCATACTCTTTATCTTTCAAATTTTGTAATCATATTCATTTTAATTTTTATGATATGATTAACTCATGAATTTTGTAGTTTTGCTTCGATTTTTCCATATTGTTTTATAGTGAAACAATAATAATAATAATAATAATAATTATTATTATTATTATTATTATTATTATCTTCGCCACTGTCATCATCATCAGCAGCAGCAGCAGCAATACCATCATCATGTAAAATTCTTATTGCTTGCACATGAACATGTTGGTCTTACAATGTTGTTCACATTGTCAGCTTTTACCACGCGAAGCTTGCATTTGAGTGAATTTAAAATGCAGATCTGTTGGTACTAATGCCGTCAGTACACGTGAGGCAGGGGTGGAGATGGAGATGGGAGTTGGGTTAGTAGAGAGTTTATAATTACGATAAATTACGCCTTCCTGCAAACTACCCCAAAAGAGTCAACTATCGCCAATTTAAAGTCAATATTACAAAAGGTATTTGTAGAATATACAACAATGTTAATTTCGAAGACATATTAGCAAGTGTTTATTAAAGAGGGATGGGGTATTAAGTATACAGATCTACACATAAATATGATGGGATTGCTTGTGAGTTAATTTTCAAAAGGTCGGTGTATGACACGGTATTTGCATGTGAAATTAGATTTGTAAATATACCAGCACTGAAGACTGGTATTTCAATACTGAATCAAGAAACAGTGTTGTATTAGACGGGATTGGATTTAACTCTGGCAAATACATAATACAGTGGCGTCCAACCTTGGGGGATGGGGGTGGGGGTACAAAATAGATCAAATGCTTAAGGTAACGGTCCGTATGAGCAAGAACAGTTTAATAATTAAATACAAAAATCCAGCACGATTATTACATGACACTAATAGCATTCTTATTTCACTGATGCAGTGCTGGATTAAACCCTGTGGAAGCCCCTAGGCACTCGAAATCTCGGGGGCCCCCCTCACAAATAATCTCCTAATACGTCAAGATCAAATCAATTCAATATTATTTTGATCCGTTGTCGAGGGGCCCCTAAAAGGCGTGGGGCCCATAGACCGGTGCCTACTCTGCCTATTTGGTAATCCGGCACTGCACTGATGTAACAACAATGTTAAGATAGTCACATTTTGCTGGTAGATACACAAGACATCATCAGAAAGCAATGCAGAAAATGGAATAAGTATTAATTAAAATGCAGATTGGCAAAAGGACTCCCTACGTGGTCGCGGGCAGCACAATGTGAAGGACTGGGCCGCATACAGCTCGCAGGTTGGACACGCCTTATATAGGGGCGCTCTACAGATATATTGTGAGCCAGACATTGCATAAAAAGAAGCAAATACAACACTCGCAGGTCGTGGGGTTTATTATCCGTCAGGATAACATATGAGACAAAAGAAAAAAACCTACAACAAAACAGAACGAATACTTAAATATACAATACTAAAGCAGAACAGAACAAATACTTAAATATACAATACTACAAACGAGACAAAATCGATACACTGCTACACACAACCCGCATGCCGGTATTTCAATATATCAATAGGATAACACGTACGATAACCAACCAGACATGGGGCGCCGAGCGGCCGAGTGGTCTAAAGCACTCACCGTTACGGATCATAGCAATCTCACCTCAGTCTGCATGGGTTCGACCAATGTGGGTATGTGAGAAAGCTTGCCAGTAGCTTCTGGTGGCTCGGTGGTTCTTTCCGGGGTTTTTCCGGGTTCTTCCACCACCATTTATACTGGCCGCCATGTATAGCCTATCTTGTGCTGAAAAATGGCTTTAAACCCTACAACAACATCAACAACAATCTACCCGATACGAAGACCCTAAATATTCGAAGGTTACAATTCTCTCGAATTGTGGTCGCCACCATAGGCCTATACAAAATGAATGAGATGTTCGTCCCCTTCATGCGCCTCGTGCACTGATCGATCACTCATTCACTCACTCGCGCTCACTCATGACAAATACGCACCTGGGTCACACACTCCCTCCCTAAGTGTAAATGTCTCCTGACATTTACAAATTTGTGCCTGCAGCGAAAAAATGACAGGAATAAATAATCAATCAGTACTATACATCGCGTCTTCAGAAATAAATAAAAACATTAATCAATACATGATAGGTATTCACAAATAATATCTAGATTGAAAGCAACCATTAAAAAAATGTCATCTGAAAGTTCAACCTCTTTCGTTTTAAAATGAACACCATATAAGAACATTTTTTTTTTATTACTACGTATCCCCTTTTTCTTTTTCTGCCGTAGTAGTACTAGCGTTACTGACCTAGTAGGTCAGCTCCAGTGGGATTCGAACCCACCCGATTCTCCCCGGAAGACCACTACCCCCACATTTATCCATCTTTCCGCAGTAATAGTTCATAACATGGAGGACAAGTAAAAAAATGAACGGAACTACAGACCTCAGTAAGTTAAATTGCCCGGCCAAAAACAAAAAAAAAAATAGATACGTAAAACCCCTGAAATTTAAACTACAATTACTTATATACTAATGTCAATTATTATATTTTTGTGTTAGATTGACAATAAATGGGCTATTCAGCATCATTCCTGCCTACTAAAAAAAATAAATAGAACGCCTAAAAGATACGGATAGATCTCAGTAACTCACACGTAGTAAATCGCCTGCGAATACACGCATTGGCCTAGCCGGTCCGGTAATGTTTGGTCTCTGGTAGAACGCCTTACCGGTTGCTGGCCTGAGTCTTCCCGCGACACCTGTGGTGCTGATGAGTTTGGACTAACCTCACGAACTGACACTCTGGGTCTACCTCTAATACGGTCGGGTTTCGAACTAACCTTTCGGTAGACACTTTTGGGTATCCGAGCTGAGTGCTCTCATGCGAGGGAGAAGAAAAATGAGTTGTTGGTTCATTTAAGCTACTTTCATATTGCCTAGACCCACTATTTTGAAAGGTTACGCTTTCAAGAGGCTGGCTAATATAGGGGTCCATAATAGATCGAGATCTGCTATCAGGGGCAGTCCGTGTGGAGTTTACACGGGTTCGAATAATCTCCTTCCCGGCCCAGCCGGGTCGTCTGTGTGGTATGACATACCTGTAGGTATCTGAATCAGAACTCGGAGATTCAGAGCTCGACTCTGAATGGGCAAATTTTTGTACACTCGGTTTTTTTCTGAACTGATTTCATGGGACCTGGATCGCAAGGAAGATACTCGAAGGGTAAAAGCATATTACGATGCAATGTGCGTACAGATTTCGGACCTGCGACCCTTCTTACCTTGTACACTGGCGTATCTAAATTGGGGATTTATATCACCTTATATACGTCCTTGGTCCACTTGTCGGCTAATTTTTGTTTCCCGTTTAGTCCAACATTGCGCATTAGGACACGGTCCCCTACTTCAAGTTTGGACTCTCGGACCATCCCTATCGTGCCGGACCTTGTTCTTAGCTTGGCTATTGCTCGACTCCCTCGCCTCGGCTGTGTAAGCGAATCGGAGGCGGTCCTTCAGTTTTTCCGCGTACTTGTGAGGCTCTGCAGCAGCCTCACCACAATGTGGTGCTGTGCCCAGATAGGCGTCAACCAAAATCCGGGGTGCCACCCAATCATAAGGAAATGGGGTGAGAATCCAGTGGAATCATTCTTAGTAGCATTATACGCATGGACAATTTGAGAAATGTACAACTTCCAATCTTGTTTTTGCTCTTCCTTCAACGTCATTGGCATTATTAAGAGCGTTCTACTGAATCGTTCGCAGGCACCATTTCCCTGTGGGTGAAATGGGAAGGAGCGAGACTTCTGTATGTTCGCTAATGTGCCTAGCTCCTTTATAACCCTATCTCGAAATTACGTCTCTGATCAGTGTGAAGCCTTTCCGGGAAACTGTAATATCGAAAAAAATGCTCATAAAGGGCTTTAGCGGTAGTCTGAGCCTTTTGGTTGTAGCAAGGAACGGCCTGAGCTTACCTGGTGAGATGATTGATTATCACCAAGATACACTCAAATCCTCCCTTAGACCACTCCGGTGACAAAAAGTCTCATGCAGACGAGCTCCATAGGGCGAGTGGTGTGAATTGGAGTTAATTCAGCCATTGCCCTAACCGGCGTCTTTCAGCGTATACGCATACACCGTTCGCAAGTCTCTACCTTGCGATTCACGTCCTTCTCCAGAACAGGCGAATAAAACCTTTGCCTAGCTAACCAGAGTGTCTTCTCCTTGCCCTGATGACCCATATCGTTATGGATACCTTTCAGGGCTAGACTTCGCGGTATGACTCTGGGATCACAAGCTATCTGATTGATTGACTATCAAGAGAAGTGGTTCTGTAGAGAACGCCGTTTTCAACAACAAGGCGGTTCCATTCACAGAGAAATTTCTACACAGACGAATTTTCTCTCCGGAGATCCTCCTCCCTTGGCTGAAAACCTTTCTCTTGAGGTCAATAACTTTTGCTAGGGCTTTATCGAATGCCGATTGAGACACCGAATCATCCGAAACACACTCAATCAAGTGTACAGAGACGATGGTTGCATGGCAAATGGCTTCCACCACATCGTGGTAAATGCGGGAGAGTATCGGCGTCAAGGTTATTTTTGTCAGCTCTATATCTGATGGAGAAACCGTAGTTTGCTAGAGCTGCAACCTATCTATGCCCTGTAGCGTCAAGCTTTGCCGTCAAAAGAACGTATGTCAATGGGTTGCTCTCCGTGACCACCTCGAACGAGGAACCTATGAGACTGTCATGGAATTTATCCTTTACGGCCCATTTTATCGCCAAAAGTTCGAGCTTATGGGCTGGATAACGCTGTTCACTGGGTCTCAATCCGCGACTAACGTAAGTAATGACCCTTTTTACACCATCTTGCTCTGATATAGGACTGCGCCTAAACCAGAGCTGCTAGCATCAGTATGCACGACAAATGGTTTGGCATAGTCGGCAAATGCTAAGATCGGGGTAGAAGTCAACTTGTCTATAAGGATCGCAAAGGAGGTTTCTTAGGCAGCGCACCAAGTCCAAGGAGCTACTTGTTTCTTTTTGGACTTATTCTTTCGAGACGACTTGGTCGTTCCATGACCCTCTAATAGAGCGTTTAACGGTTGTGCTATCTGTGAAAAGTTGTCAACAAAGCGGCGATAGTAACCCACGAATCCCCAAAACTGACGCATCTCCTTAATGTTTTTAGGCTTTCGCCAAGAATTAATAGCAGATGTTTTCTCTGGGTCAGTCTTGGTAACATCCTCAGATATAACGTGACCCAGATAAACGACTGAAGACATGAGCAACTCACATTTAGATGGTTTTAGCTTAAGACCATGCTGGTGTAAGCGTGTGAATGTTGTCTCTAAACGGTCCATGTGCTCGTCAAACGTCTTTGAGAAAATGAGGATACCGTCTATGAAAATGAGGCACTCCTTGAGGTGCATTTCTCCCATGCATTTCTCCATAAGACATTGTAATGTAGCTTCAGCGTTGCTCAAAACAAAACTTACGCGGTTAGCCTCATAAAAGCCGAGTGGACCTACAGAAAAGGCTGTGTATTGCTTGCGTTCGTCCTCCATCTCGACTTGCCAATATCCTAATCTTAGGTCCAGCTTGGAGAATAACTTGGCCTCTCGCAAAATATCGACGGTATCATCAAACTGCGGAAGCATGTAAGCATCCTTCCGGATCTTTACACTGAGGGTCCTGTAGTCAATGTAGAAACGTAGGGTGTTATCTCGTTTCCAGACCAACACAACAGTAGAGGAGTAAGGAATATCAGATTCCCTGATTACACCAGCATCTAGCATTTCCTTAATATTCTGACGCACCTCCTGCTACATCCCCTGGAGTATTCTCATGTATGGTTGTTTGAAAAGTTTATCATCGTCGAGTACTATCTTATGCTTTATGAGATCAATCTTTCCCAAGTCTGTGGGCCCTTTCGAAAATACGCAGTCATTCTTGCCCAATACTTGTCTGAGTCTATCCAGTTGCTCTGGGGTCAAATTTTCAATGTCGATCTTAACCGTCAGATCTTCCAGAATAGAATGTAAACTGTTCTTTGACCTGCCGGGGAAAAATCAGAAGCTAAGTGGTCAACCACTCTGACTTCATTTATGAGGCATGTATCAGACTTGGGTCTTATTGTCACACATTTGGCAGACATATTGCAAAGTTTGACCTGAACGTTGGAATGTGAACCCTGTTGATCAACCCTGATCACTCTTGGACAAACTGTAAAATGTTCTGAGTTTCCTAAGTTCTCTGCAATTGCTTCTGTTATATGAGCATCAACATTACGGGCAAATGCCGTTGATAGAAATAGTTTTATATGGCGCAATGTTGACAGTACGCGCATTGGTAGATCTAACTGTAAACTCAATGCTATCCATAGCGATTTTCCATGTATCTGGAAGTGACCTATCGCCACTTGTCAATCATGCTGATCAATTAACCAATCAGCGAGCGTAAGTTAGACACACCTCCAGGCATTTCTTATATCCGCCGTTTTCCTCCGACAAGTTGTTTGTGGCAATAATGAATTGATTGTGATAACTATTTACAATTTTTGCAATGATGTGTTGATTTCTCTATCGATAAGGGTGTAAAGAAGGCAGTGGGAGCTTTGTAATTTTGACTGTCGATATCCAGATCGTCTAAAAGGAGGAATTAGATTTATTTCTTTCCCGAAACACAGACAAAACTTCGATGGATAAAGACTTTTTGTGGCCGCGATCAGCTGAATATGGAAACAATTTATTGCAATTACAACATGTTTGTTTGCACAAAAGTATGTAAAAAAGCATGTCCCGTAGATGGCTTGAAGGAAATAAAACAGAACTGAATTTGAAAAATATATGTAAAAATAAACGTTTCTAGAATATGGCTGGAGAACCCCCCAACTTTCGGGCTTTGATGTATATTATTTTTCTTGTACAGAAAGCTCTGAACCCCAGATTGCATTATTTTAAAGTTTGAAAATTTACACATTAATGTTGGCTTATCCCAAAAACAATGATTTATCGTCTCGATCTTTCAGACACTTGAGTGACTCTTTACTTTCTCATTGGGCTGAAGGAGGGATGGGGATACGTAATAATAAAGAAATACAAAAACAATGTTTTCAAATAATTATCTTTCGATATACATATTAAGCATGTATTTGCAGGTTTACAACAACAGATATCATTCCATCTGACGAACATAGTAGAACTTTACAATTATTGTGTACAACAGTATACTTCTAAACAGTCATTATTTACGATCTTATTATTAATTTTTAATTCATTTACTTCCAAGACAACATAAACATAAGCCAGATAAAATTAACGAAGATAAGATTATATACTAAATACATTAGCATCTTTTGGAGCGAATTTCCTTGTACATGAATAAGTTCTCGAGCAGCTTTAAAATTTATTTTTATTATTTACTGAAATAACACACTTAGATTATTTCTATACGAACTTGGACTACAAATATAAATATTGTCTACTGCAGTATAATTTATACAGCTTTGAAATTTTACATTTTTAAGAATGATACAAATCATTTTCGACAAACAGATAACTTAAGCTGAAACATATTTCTTTGCCAAATACTGCATGTTTGTCGGAAGTTAGCAGGGCGTCATATCACGTGATTTGGTAGGCGGGTCGATGTATCATCTGGCGTAAGGTCAATTCTATCCGTAGAAGGATTATCAAGCATGTAATCCCTACATAAACGAATGACATTTGTTCCTATAACTACAGGACAGGTACGGTTGGACTGTATCCGGCACCACTAAAATAGGGACACTATGTTCAAAATTAGACATGAACGGCATTAAAATCGGATACTTAATGTATCCTAGGTAAGTGAGAAGAGAAACATCTGCAATAGTGACTTTGAGACCCAGTGATTCGAGAGAGTGAAGCACTGGCTTATCACTAAGTGACAAATAAAAACTATTAGATACAGTAGTCACCATGGACCCTCTGTCAATAACGGCTGTGACCGGGACATTGTTTAAGTAAACAAAACTAGTGTTGGAAGAACCGACCAAACGCTGAAATGGCGTATTCTGGCCTTTGGGATGGTTACCTGCCCCCGTATGGCCATCTACAGAGGCGGTTACTCGTTTTAACTGCTGCGCTCCTGTACCATAGCCACGTCATCGGTTGTTGTTACCTCGATTTCCGTTTTCCCGATTTCCTCAGTAGCTGTACCATCTACTATTACTGTGATGGCCTGGTTTATTGTTGTCGTAGTTTTGGCCCTATTTGTTGTCGTTACTTTGCCCTAATTTAATTTCCGTCAGTTATCTGTGGAGTAACGACTGTTCATGCAGCTATCAGTTTAATTTATGCTTTTGTAGCATCGAAGCCCTTCCAATATCTTTGAAAGGTTTGAACTCACTTTTGTTTTGTGTAAGGCCACTTTCGAAACTCAAAATACAAAGGGTAGCCTAGAACTCGTCATGTCTATGCTACTGGAGTCTATAGTGACCAAAGCGTAGTGGTAAATTTCTATAGACCCCAACAGTGACATCCATAACGTTAAATGCCCAAAAAGCATGTGGTACTTAGACTCCACCCCACTCCACCCAAAAAAACAATTTCGCCAAAGGGGCCCAACTTAAGTCCCCTTTGTAAATTTCTCCCCAAATTTAATTTAATTTAATTTGATTAAATTTAATTTAATTTAGTTTAGTTAAAAAAAAATTATGATTCCATCTCATTTTTATATTTAATCATGCGATTTTCATAGGTAACTATGCAAATAATGTCACTAAGAATAAAACAGCCCAACTTCTAGCATATGCGCAATCAATATCTCCACTGTGCTTATCTATGCAGTTTGAGAAAATTGAAGGACACACAACGCAAAAGGCTCTATTTAATACCTACCTTTTTCCTACAAATATCAGGAAACAAAATGGCAATACATGAAAAGCATGTGCATCTTTGATAAAGAGCCATTGAAGTAGCTTGTTTATTTAAAAAAATACCTATAAATGAAGGAAATGAAGTTCGTTTAATACATGCAAGAAATACGTCATTAAGCAGTTACCTTTCAGTCCTTATCATTATTGGTCGTTATTTTTTCTATGTAATCAAAGTTTGAACGATACTCACTCTACCATTGTAAAGACCATGTTAAAAAATATTATGTGTGGAAAATAAATTCAAGGAAGGAACGTAGACCGTTATATTGTATTAACAAGAACAAAAACAACACACACACACACACACACACACACACACACACATATATAGATAGATAGATAGATAGATAGATAGATAGATAGATAGATATAGTTATGTATATGTAATTTAATTATTTGTTTCTTAGTTTTAAATTTTTTTAATTCCATTATTCCCCACTTTCACTCCTTGTTTGGACCAATCAAAAGGTATTGATCACAGTGATTCTCTTTTAACTACTCATTCTCTTTTTTCTAATCAGGGTGACAAACGACAATCACTTGTCGTAGAACAGGAAAAAGATCCTGATATCTTTTCTTTGTTTCAAAGGACCATTAGTGACTCTGAAGCCAATGAAGTATCTGTCTGTTATTTCATTAAAAATGGAATTCTTATAAGAAAATGGAGACCTCCCGAGGTACCTGCTGGTGACGAATGGTCAGTGAACTATCAAGTAGTACTTCCAACATCATACAGACAGGAAATTCTTAGTCTGGCCCATGAAACTCCTTTGGATGGTCATTTAGGGATTAATAAGGCTTATCACAAGATCTTGACTCACTTCTATTGGCCAGAAATTAAAAGTGCTGTTTGTAAATACTGCAGATCTTGTCATACTTGTCAAATGGTAGGAAAACCCAATCAGAAGATACCTAAGGCTCATCTGCAAGCTATTCTTGCATTTGACAAACCATTTAGCAGAATAATGTTAGATTGTGTTGGTTCCTTACCTATGACCAAGTCAGGCAACTAATATTTGTTGACAATAATGTGTACGTCCGCAAGATTCCCAGAGGCAACTCCCTTGAGTAATATTAAAGCTAAAACAATAGTAAAAGCTCTGATAAAGTTCTTTTACTCAATTTGGCCTTCCCAAATCTGTCCAATCGGATCTAGGGTCAAATTTTATGTCTGGAATTTTCCAGGAAGTTATGTATGAATCAGGCATTCAACAATTCAAATCTTCTGCCTATCACCCTGAGAGCCAAGGGGCTTTAGAAAGATTTCATCAGACTTTGAAATATATGATTCGATCATATTGTTTTGATACGGGGAAAGATTGGGCTGAAGGCATTCATTTACTGTTATTTGCTGTTTGAGAATCAGTTCAAGAATCTTTAGGATTCAGTCCTTTGAACTAGTTTTTGGACACATTGTGCGTGGACCATTGCAGTTGTTGAAAGAAAAACTTCTTTCTAATGAAGATACTTAACTTAATCTTCTCGATCATGTTTCTGATTTTAAGTATAAGATGTCAAAGGCTTGTGAGGTTGCAAGAGCTAATTTCCACTCTACTCAGTCAAAAATGGAATTAAGATATGATAAAAATACAAAGGAAAGGAGTTTTCAGCCTGGTGATAGAGTTCTGGCTCTCTTTCCCATACCATAAAATCCTCTTCAGGCCAAATATTATGGTCCCTACACAGATGAAAAGAAAGTAAATGATTTAAATTACATCATAAATACTCTTGGGAGGCGAAAACAAAAACAAATTTGCCACACAAATATGTTAAAGGAGTATATTAAGAGAGATAGCCAGTTTCATCATGCAATTAATTAAGTTGTACCTGTCCCACTCAGTGAGGATTTAAGTGAAGGAATGCCATCGGACACTATTGATTTTGGAGTAACAAATCTTCGGAATTCAGAAATTATGAATAATCTGGACCAGAAACTTTCACATTTGCAGCAACAAGAAAGGAATGAACTTAAACAGTTATTATTTGAATACGAGCATTTATTTCCAGACGTTCCTACAAGAACAAACAAAATTTATCATGACGTTGAAATTGTAAATTCCAAACCTGTGAAACAACACCAATACAGGATGAACCCTCTCAAACAGGAATACTTGAAAAAGGAAATTCAGTATTTCCTGAAAAATGATTTCATAGAGCCTAGTAAAAGTGACTGGAGTTCACCATGTATACTTGTTCCGAACCAGATAAAACTCCGTATGTGCACTGATTATAGGAAGGTAAACAGTGTGACAAAAACAGATTCATTTCCATTACCAAGAATCAATGACTTTATTGATAAAATTGGAAATGCAAAGTATGTCACCAGATTTGACCTTCTGAAAGGATTTTGGCAAATTCCACTGACGGAAAGGGCAAAGGAAATTTCGGCATTCATGACTCCACATGGACTTTATCAATATAAAGTGATGCCGTTTGGGATGAAGGGTTTGCCAAATACCTGTCAACGTTTGATGAATATGATTACCTCTGGTCTAGATAATTGTGATGCTTACATCGATGATGTCATCATCTAAAACGACACCTGGAAAGAACATCTAACAACAATTCGGAAATTCTTTGACAGACTCACTGATACAAGTTTGACAATTATACATTTATCCAAAATTGAGCTTTGCCGTGCTTGTGTAACATTTCTAGGACATATTGTGGGACATGGACAACTTAAACCTATAGATGCTAAGGTCAAGGCTACCTCTGAATTCCCTGTGCCTGTCAGTAAAAAGCAACTGATGCGATTTTTAGGTATGGCTGGATACTATCGAAAGTTTTGCTCTGATTGTTCCATAAATGCTGAACCCCTGACAAATTTATTAAGCAAGAAAACCAAGTTTCATTGGACTGAAAAATATCAGGAGGTTTTTGATAAGCTAAAGGCCATACATAAGAATGTACCAGTTCTTACAGCTCCAATTTTCAGCCAATCATTTAAACTGTCTGTTGATGCAAGTGATATTGGGGTTGGAACAGTATTGATTCATGAAGATAAAAATGGTGTTGATCATCCAGTGTGCTATTTCTCTAAGAAATTCAATAAGCACCAAAGAAATTATTCAACAATCGAGAAGCTCCTGTATCCCTCAAAATTTTAATAGGGATAGGATTGGCCAAATCACCTAAGAGTAATATAGAACCCTTCGACATGAATTGTTCATAATTCTCTATAATAAAATCAGACTGGGGTTTATTAAACCCAACAAATGTATTGCTTTCAATACATGACCGTGACCTTGGTCTCTTAGAAATAAGAGCATTTGGGATAGGTCAATCTTGATTCTGATGCCTATATTTCAATTTGAAGCAATCAGAAATAATGTCCTTTTTACTTGAATAGGTACACATAGGAATAGACAAGGATTTTGAATCAAGTTTATCAGAAGCTTGATTTTTAAAAGTTGTGCCAGATTGAGTTTTAGAAGGAGTCGTGTTAGGCTGAAATACCTTTCTACCAGTAGACTGCTGAGTGAAAGACTTGCTAACAACAGGAATTTTATGAGTTATGGAATACTCATCATCAGCAAAAGCAGCATTTTCCAAGGTTTCAGTCTTGTGCTCTTCAAGCTAAGTCTTAATGTCATTAGGAACACAATTCTTGAAGTTTTCAAGTAACACAAGTTGTTTGTTATTTTCATAATCATGTTCAACTTTCTTGGCTAAGCACCATCTATCAAATAACTGCTCTTTTTCTCTTGCAAATTCGACATAAGTTTGTCCAGCTTCCTTTTTATAGTTCCTGAATTTTTGCCGAGAAACCTCAGGAACTAACGCATGACCCTTTAAGATGCACTCCTTAACCAAATTATAGTCAGAACTCTGCTGTGCTGACAGGGATGCATAGATATTTAGGGCTTAGCCAAAATTAGACATTGCAATAACTGAATGCAATGCTCCCTTGGCCATTTCAAATTTTCAGCGACTTTTTCAAAATAAATAAAATATTTGTCTACTTCCTTTTCGCTTAAAGGGGGGAGGGGGGACTACCCTAATCCTAGAATTGAAAAATATAAGTCCTATCACTAAACAGTTCTAACTGAATCCGGGTTCGAATCTCTATGAAGATCCAATATGGAAGGCGATGACGTCAGATGAGGTCGTTGTGCTGATGGCAACAGATCCTCGTTGAATAACAATTTATAATGTTCCTGTTTAGAATTCCAGAATAAATGTCCACTGTATGTCTTTGTCCCAGAACTTTTATAAAAAAAAAAGAGTACTTGTGTAGTTTTCTAGAGAATAAATTATTAAATTCCAAAAAATAGATGAACTTCAGAACAAGCTGGCATCAACAATAAAATACCTTGAGCACTCAGGTGTAGGAATACGACTGGATAGATCTACTAGCAAATGGCTGTGTTAAGCCTCGATTTTAAATCACATGGAGGCTCACGTGACGGGGTACGTGCTCGCTAATTTGAACAGCGCAGTAAAAAAAAAAAAAAATGCCAATAAAATAGCCCTATCTAAGAATCAGATTCCCACGCTGGAAGTGTATTTAAAAATGAAACTGTTTACAACAGTCTAACACGTGGGTTGAAGATGACCTTGGTAATGTCCAATCATTTTCGCTTAGTGTTTACAAAACGTCTCAACCAAGGTGAGCTAAAAATATTGATAATGTAATACCTTTTACGTTCAAATCAGGTCAATGCAGAGAAATGATTTTTCCGAAAATAAGATTCAGATCCAGTGAAAATTATCATTACAATAAAATGTAATGAAACAAAAATAAAATACAAAAGCATTTAAAACTTACACACAAGTAATTAAATTACATATACGTAACTATATATATATATATATATATATATATATATATATATATATATATATATATATAAAACACATAACCTATATCAAATTAATATGGTTGCCTGGGATTATATGCTCTAAATTTCCGGTATCCCACCAGTTTGGATCATCGTACTTGAATTGTGAATGCACTTATATGGAATCATAAAATCAGTGCATTTTACTGGGATTTATCTGACATATTGTTTTGGTGACCCTCTGCAGTTTGGTATTTTTGCA
This sequence comes from Megalonaias nervosa, assembly GCA_016617855.1. Lineage (NCBI taxonomy): Eukaryota > Metazoa > Mollusca > Bivalvia > Unionida > Unionidae > Megalonaias > Megalonaias nervosa. The sequence goes on from JAECUM010036349.1 coordinate 16,680, forward strand.
AAGGGTTAAATTTTTAAAGAAAAATAATTTCCCAGGATTTCCTCACTGGGTATCCTTGCTATTTGAAGGAGACCTTGTATATCTTTCAATTCCCTTGTTTTTGGTGAATGATTGATGGGCTATTGAGTAATTTAGGCTTTAGATTATACAGCCTGACCTTCCTTCAGATGTGTAGCCAAAAAAACAAACGTGCCAGCACCACTAGTTATTTTCACTTCCTAGGCTTCAAAGGTTTTTTGTATTTAAAAAAAAAAAATAAAAAACAGCTGATAAATATTTTTTACGTTTTAGATATTGTCTTGTCCGGCAAAATTTGTTTTCCCTATTTAAGCAACTGCTAAAGATAGTGTGCTTTAAACTAATTCAGACTGATTTTTCTAGCAAATGGGAACATTCATTTTGGTTATTTGTGTGCTTAGGTCACATAGAAAGTCCATAAATACAGTATCCAAAGAATATTCAGCCACTGTAAATGAAAGTGACATAGCAAAATGCCAACATTCTCTCCATTGTGCATGTTGCATCTTCGCCTTACATCTGTCACTCTCCGAGAGGTACGTAATATCTGCAGAGTGTTCCCATATAGACCACAGCGGTATTATTATTATCGTATAATTTAATTTGGTTGTATAGCTGAAACATTTAAGTCGCACGCATCAAAACAGTCGTTTTGAATTATTATCATGCCTTGTTACACACAGAACAGTATTCAATAGTAGCAAAGCCCCACATAAATCCAAACACCCCCCCCCTTCCCCGACACACACAAACATGATGAAAAGTGAGTTATTTTAAAAATGCACATTGCATTTTCTCAACACTGCACCGAATACTACTCTGAAAGACAGGAACGTGAAACTTGCCACAATTATTTGTGAGATGTCGTTAATAAATTTTGCAGTCTGAACAGAAATAGTCCAGATCAGGTTTATAGCGGTAAAAGGGCAAAATGTTTACTTATTGTTCTAGCACAAGTATATGGAAGAAAGCGAATCATCATTTTTCCCCCTGATTTCATTAAAAATGAATGAAAAGAAATTATTTTCACTATATTTTCTTTTACTTAATGCAACAGTTTAAATATGAGTTGACTTCACCCTAGTATTCTAAGACTTCTAATTTTACCCATAATTAAGACCATTGTAAAAACAAGGCATATTGTTTAAGCAAGTACAAAATTAGCTTTGGTTTAAACATATTTAATTATCGAAATATGATACAGTGGATTTGGCATAAGTTATAACAACTTAAATTTGACCTCTCCGAACATAATACAAGTATTACAGCATACTTCAACATGACAACAGTGATTAATTATGAAAAATTATTGGAGAGAGAGAGAGAGAGAGAGAGAGTAATCATGATTTGAGTAAGTTATTGGAACAGGCACAAAAAGGGATGTTAACAAGCTGAACACGGTAAAGATCAGCTTTTAATGAACTTCATTATGTCGTAACGATAATATCTAGAGTTTGATTAATAAAGCTTAGCAGTTTGCTACATACGATATTTGGACATAAACACATTTTCAAGTCACTGAAAGACATGCTACATTAAAAAATGATTTGGTAGAACTCAGCCTGAAGTTGCAAATGGCTACATGTGAACGTCGAAGGTTATAATTTGTTTCTTCGGACACAGGGGAAGCGAGTAATTCAGTGAGATAGTCCTGAGATTGGCTTATTTTAATGTTTTAGAGTGTTAGTAATTTTTGTCTTTTTCTTCTAGAGTGCAGACTTCCCCGCCCTGTTTCAAAATAGAAAGATTGCCTACTAGTGTATTTTGGAAGTCCTGTAACTATTCTTGCCGCCTTAAGCTGTAGTTTTTCCAATTTTGTCTGAATTAATCAACGAACATCCATCCCATACAACACTGGCATGTTCAGAGATTGGCCTGATATAAGTTGTATATAGTTTTGACAAAATTTGCCACCCAAGTTTGCATTTTTGTTTTCTAAGATTGCCTATTAGAGATGATGCTGTTTTTGAGTGTGTGGTTTGGATTTTTAATGCAGCTTTAAAAAATTTTCAGTCATATCGCTACGATGTCTGCAATGTTGCATTTTATTGTGATGTCTAGAATTAGGGCATCATACAGCAAGACGTGTAGCTTCATGTCCCATCCAGTCACGTTATCCTGACACCAGGCCGACCAGTCCTAATACTAACCTCTTAATGCTGAGAGCCTAGCGACGCAGTTGCCGGTACCATTTTTATAAGTCTTTGGTATGACTCGGTTCGAACCCGCGACCTCCCGCATCAGATGTGACTAGTCCATTTGATATTTGATAAAATTAGTAGTCCTATATGGCGACGAGAATCCACATCCTTAAGATCAATATTTTCAAAAACAAGCTAAGGAATATTTGTTACATTTTTGTCTTATTTTCCTGCATGGCACCGGTATTAATGTACCGTATTGTTGAGAACATGATACATGATGATATGAAAATGCTATTTAAAAAAATGCCAAAATTCTCACATTTTAATACATTTAACTGTGGCGTGTTATCATACATGTATATAGTTTATAGCGTGGCCTGTACCAAACCTTTCACCAAGCTGTGAAACTCGCATTATGTTTGTTCTGTACAACCGTGCATACTGCATATCCTATTTGTACTGTTTCTTACTGAATTCTATGTACATTCAATTCAGTATGTTATCCGCATAAGCCCATTTATTAGTCTGGTACCCTGATCGTCTCCACTCTTCTCTGCATCACGAATGGAGAACAGTTTAGAGGGGGACGGTCATTGCACCAGACTATTTCGAGTTAAGGGGGCAGGGGCCAGTTTTTACGTACAAATTTAATGCCGCAATCAGTGACCTAGTATAAAAAAAATCATAAAAAATCAAATACACAAGTGAGGTCAAAAAGGTTTATATTTTTATATACCTATATTAAAACAAAGCATAAGAATATTATCCACTTGACCAGAGAAGTCAATGGCAGTTCATAGCTGAAGAAGTTTATGCACCCCAACCCCAAATTTATACCTTCAATTTTCATGTCCGAAGGTCATTTTTGACACCATGTGATGCTCACAGTGCAAACACAAGCCCTTCTCCTAGATGACAATTCTGCAAAACAGTGTGTACTAAACAGGCTGATGCAATTGAAAATAGTTATCATCCAAGCCGTTTTTGAGATATTCTACTTGCCCCAAATCCATGTGTTTACTGCTATGGGAGGCTAGCTCTTCTTCCTAGCCGACTATTGGTATTTCACTATCAACATACTGCAGAGTAACTATGGAAGGTGTACTTGCCTGACATCAATTTCAAGAACAACACAAGCCCGAGACACCTAGTTCACAAATATATCCATATCTTTAATTAGTAAACAATAATAGCTGAAAAAGTCACACCATAGTCTTAAGTTAAGAAATTTGCCAGATGCCAATTTACGAAACTGTACCCTGCCACCTTAAGAGCATCTCCTTACTAGGGGACGTAAACACAAATATAATCGTTGTTACACCGAGGCTGCAGTTTCTCCCCTTTCCAGTTGGAGGACTTCAACCAAATATCTAAATTTACTAAACTTGGAATGAGTGTCCACATTATTTCCCCGTTCTGATATGTTTTAAGCTATAAGGGTGTATTATTATGTTACCTTTTTACTGTCTCTCCATATGAATGTCGGTCTACCTGTCTTCCATAAACTACATAGTTATTTTAGGTAATGTGATAATTTCACTGTAATTAATTATTCATTAACTTATTAGTTGTTAACTATTTAAAGCTCTTTGTTGAGTTATATGGACTCTAATTTATAATTCATATATTCATTTCTTTCTTTCCCTTTTCGTTGTATACACTAACTTGCATTCAGATATTAACATTTCACACTACTCTCGCGCATTGTGCTCCTGATATTCGTAATCTCTCTCTCTGCCTCTGTCTCCCTGTGTCTGTCTGTCTGTCAGTCTGTCTGTCTGTCTGTCTCTTTCTCTGTCTTGTTTGTCCACATTTGCAATATTACACAAAACTCGCCAGTTCAATCAGAAGTCGTAATACCGAGTTTGATGTGGTGTTATTGTTTCCGTATAAGTTTTAGGTTGGTCAGATTTTCCGTTAAGTAATTGTTTCCAAACGGAAACAATTCTACCTCTATCACGTTACAATACATTTATTTAATGATTCCTTCTACCTAACTGCCTTAGCACACTTAAGTTGTTAGATGGAATTGAACCAATCTTGTTACAGTGCTTTTATAATGGGAACTACATCTAAATATCGCGGATAGTACTACTATTTCATACGTTTCCGGAAGCCGCAAAGACAGTTCATGGTTGTGAGTTGTGCTGTGTAGAACACGAGTACTGTGAACAGGACATTACAGCCCCGCCCAGTGTGTAATAACTTGGGAAAGGTAATTGCAGAGAAGATCATTAGGGACCGACCGTGTACTTTGGGTGTGGGGGGAGGATGGGGTGAAACTTCAGCTTTCTTTCAAAATTGTATTTATTTTTTTAACTCAATTTATATTTTGCTCAACTTATATTATGTATATATTAGGTTCTTTTCCTGTAAAAAAAAGAACCAGGATATGTTTAAGCTTTTTGAAACCCAACTGTTATATTAAGGTTAAAACAGACAGAATTAAAACAACTCTGGCAAAGAAAATGCTAAAAATGTTTTTTTTTAATCAGGCAATATGGTAAATATAGCAGCACATGTTATACAAATTAAAGTAGTCTTTCACTTTGTTTTGGTGAATGCTGGAGTCTATTCAAATTTAGTAAAGGTACACTTTGTTTTAAATATATCATTTTAATTTTATGTTATTTATCAAATGTAACTAACGTGAGATTAGTTAACAGTATATTTCAAGTTAACAGTTAATTTAATGCAAGTTAACAGTTAAGTTAATGCAAGTTAATAGCAAAATATAAATTACACGAAATCTACACGCCATATATGTAATGAATGTTCCAAGACTGGACTACGGGCATTGACTCTGACAAATTCTTCCATTGGCGTTTTCATGCTTTATGGTTGGCTTTTACTGTGTCTGGTTTTGGCTGTGACTTAATTCGATTTGTAAATTACAAGTCATAGCAAGGTCTAGATGAAGTAGTTTTGATCTACCATTTGCAAACTAAATCTTGTGCAAACGGGCATGCTTTAGAAGTGAAAGGAATTACGTGGTATTCTGTGTTATCATGAAAGCTTTTCCGCTGTTGTTTAAACAAACAGGTTTTGTAAACATAGAATACTATCCAACTTCAAGTAAACGTTTTCTCCTTATTTCAAACATTTTTCGTCGTACCTTTGTTTATTACTTATATGTTACGTTAGGAAGCACATATCTTCACCATATCGTATAACGGTAAATATTGTTTTTTATTTAAAGGTCACTGGCCACCTATATTGTACAAACGTGTGATATTATTATAGTCATGAAAAACGCATTTGTTATGTATGCACACCATACAAATGTTTAATTAGACTTAAAAATCCGCTATTTTAAATGAAAACATTATTCGGAAGTCTCCGTAAACAATCAGTAGTTTCCACGTGCCAAAAACGGATATGGCATACATTTATTCTTTCTATTCAACCTATCCATTCCAGCGTTTACTGCTAAATTGCCGATGCAAAATAACCAGTCTTACGTTATTTCATTATATATAACAACTCCATTATCACGCATACTAACGGGATTTTGTTGCCTTAAATGCATATTTGAACTGCTCGACGTACTTAGGACATAATGAGAAAATCATCTTTCAAAACAAATTTAAATGCCACATTTAAATCCTGGACTAAACTCTATATTTCACATGGTCCGAATCAGCTTGGAAGCTGGACCGAATCAGCCAGAAATCTGTGCCGAATCAGCCAGTAATTTGTACCGAATCAGCCTGGTTCGAGTTTGAGAGTAAATACCACATTAATTAATAACGTTTAGTATAATAGATAAATCAGTCAAGAAAGTTGACAGTAACATTTGTTTAAAAATCTTTCTCGTGGTGTTCCGGTATGTGTTGTTATAAGAAATCTAAAGAATTTATATGACCACACAGACTTTCAATTATAAGTGATATATTTTTGTTATTATCGACACTACACAAACAAGATGAATGCACATTGGGAAGGAAGAGTTTATTATACAACGAGTGGAAAACAGTCTTGAACGTAAGTGTGGAAAGAAAAATGCGTATTCATCCGATGCAGTTACATACAAAATCAAAGGTGCAAAATAAACTGATGTTGGAAACATTGAATGACAAAGCGTAAACATGTCTTTAATGTTGTTTCATTTGGTAGACAATTTCTTACTTTTCAAAGATGGAGATAAAGGAGTTTTAACAATAATGAGGATTGTTCCAGTACCCGTGATGATATAATTTTACAAGATAAATATCTGAGTTCAACAAGGATATAAAGTAAGGATTTCAAAACGAATACCTTTTACTACCAATACTGAAACAGCTTTGCCATATAACTGTCAGAGATGTGCAAGGATTGAAAATAACGGCAATAGTTACCACAGTATCCAGTATTAGGATATTAGGATACGCGCTGAATATATTCAATCAAAGGAAAGGTATTCAACGATCTATTTGACAATATGAACCCTCTACGTCCTCAAAAATGACTGTGACTACTTAATAGTACGTTTGATAAAGTTTTAATTACATTTATTTGAACATCGAATTTAAATCAGTTGCGCACGGAACTTACATAGATTTTGTCAAAATGGGTTAAAAACAAACATGTTTATATCAGAGTTAAAAACAATGACGACTCATGCTTTTTGCAGGCAGTCGAATCAATTCTAAACACTTCCGTAAATGAACCCCTGATACCAGCAATATTAATTTTTAAACAAGTGTTCCATTTGTTTTCGTAGATGTCCGATGAAAGTAGGATCTCCGCAAATTTGACAATGAATTTGATATCACTGCATATATCTATG
>JAECUM010036350.1:0-10810 GCA_016617855.1 Megalonaias nervosa
ATTTTTCTATTTATTTTTTTAATACTTTTTTTGTGGGTTTTTATTATTTTTTTTTTATTATTATTTTTTTTTAATTAAACGAACATTGTGTCCCTTTAGCTTTGAAGGTTATAGGGTTAGAGTTAGTTAGGGTTTCATACGGTGAAGGTCAAAAGACAAGAAGATGAAAGTGAAGAGAGGAAAATAAAATTACTTTTAGTTATGTTGTTTGGGTTTGATCTGTTGTAGTTCTTTATGGACTTGCCCTTTGGCTAGCATGAGTCTGCTGCTATAGTCCCTCTGTGTTTGTGTTTTATTGATATATTTTGGTTGTGTTTATATTTCCCCATGTTTATTAATCTGTTTTAGATACAATATTATGTTCTTGTAGGTGCTTTCGATGTTTATGTTTTGTACCTTGTCCAATAGTTCAGGATACGTTGTAGGTGATCCAATCCTCTTTTGGTATTCTCGGAAGTTATTTCGTTGGGTGTAGTATCTGGGACAGGTGTTGAAGGCATGGTCAAGCGTTTCTGGTACAGGGCACTGTGGACAGTTAATGGTTTGATTTGGTTGTTCTTTGATATATCTTCCAAAACTGCATCTTAGTAATGTTTTTCCCATTTTTATCCTGTTGATGATTTTGAGGTCGATAGTTTCCATATCTTTGGGTGTCTTGATGTTTCTGGCGACCTCTTTTTGTAGTTAAAATAGGTGTCTGCCCTTGTTGGTGTTCTCCCAGAGGTGCTGCCATTTCTGGTTTATTCTGTGTTTAACCTGACTATATAGTTCTTGGACGCTGTAGTTATGAGGGTGTGTATCGTTGTTCAGAAGGTTGTGCTTTGCTGTGAGGTCCGCTTTGTCATTTCCGATCAGGTTGATGTATGATGGGACCCATACAAATTCAATGTTGTGTTGGTTTTCTTCAAGTTTCCTTATGGATAACATTGTTTCTTCTTGCATATTTTCTCTGCTTTTTGATGTGCCGGTCTCCAGGGATTTTAATACGCTTAGTGAGTCTGTTATGATGATGTCCTGTTTGTGGCTTTGGGTTTTTATCCATTTTAGTGCTTCATTAATTGCCCAGAATTCTGCTGTGTAGATGGAACAGCCATCCGGGAGTCTAGTGCCAATTTGGGTTTGGTGTATCGGTATCACAATGGCTGCCGCTGTTCTATTGAGTTCTTTAGATTTGGATCCGTCTTTATAGATTTTAGTATATCCAGTGTACGTCTCCTCTATGATTTTGTGGATTTCCGTTAAAATTCTCCATGGGTTTTGTTGTTTGGGTTTGAATGCCTGGGCTATTAGGTTTATTTTGGGAGCATTGTTTCTCCAAGGAGTGGTGTCGCAAATTTTGTGTTGTTCCGCTTGGATTTCTGGTATTTGAATTTCATCACAGAGAGTATGCACTCTTTTACTTGCTGGGGGTTTGGTACTAGTTTTTGGCTGAATGGTCTTCTGCATTCTTTAATTGCCATTTTAGTTGGATTGGTGTCTGCATGTATTGAGTTTCTGATGGCATATCTCAAGATTTGTTCTTCTCGTCTTAAGTTCAGTGGTAATTCTCCCATTAGTACCTGTAGTTCATTGTTTGAGATGTTAGGTAGTGTTCCCGTGCACATTCTGAGTATTTTGTATTGTAAGTTGTTCGATGAGTTTTTGGCTGTTGGGGTTTCCTGCTTTCCAGATACCACTATCGTCTGCACATTGAGATAAATTGTGTTCTTGATGTAATCCCCGAGGTTGTTGACCATGATGTTAAATAGTGTTGGATTTATCACACTTCCTTGGGGTGTTCCGTTATCCAGAGTGTAAGTCTTGGAGAGTGTGTCACCTATTCTGGTTTTAATTTGCCTCCCTGTGAGGAAGTTTGAAATCCATCGGTGCATCCATTCCATTATGCCATATTGGTTGAGCTTAGAGATAAGTCTTTTAGTCCAGACTAAGTTGAAAGCTTTTTCGAGGTCGAGGAATATTGCTGTTAAGTGTCTATCCCTTTTTCGTTGGGCATTAAAGGCAAGTTTGATGCTGGCTTCTAGTCTAATTAGCTGGTCTATGGTGGAGCGTTTGGTTCTAAATCCACTTTGGTTCTCAGAGAGTAGATGATTTTTATCCAGGTGGTATCTTAGCCTGTTGTTGATCATTGTCTCCATGATTTTGCATATGGTATTCGTTAAGGAGATGGGTTGGTATGATGTTACATTTTTAGGGTCCTTCCCTGGTTTGGGTATGGCTATGTCTATTGTTTGTTTCCATGATGTGGTATGTCTCCTGTTGTCCATATCAGGTTGATCATATCAAGTATTATTGTTTGCATATTGATTGGAAGGTGTTTAAAGATGTCATAGCCTAGGTTCACAGTCTTCTCCTGGGGATGTGGATTTTTTTATTATTTAATGCTTTTCTCCATTCTTGAAGATTGAAACTGCCATTTAGTGGTGAGTTGTTGCTGGTTTGATCATGGTTTGATCTCTGAATATGTGAGGGAAATCCTTTTCTAAAGCTTGTCGTTGTGACATAAATGTTTGAGTGTGGTTACTGTTGCTGCAGGAGTGTGCGAAGTGTTTTGCTAACTGTTCTGCTTTATCTTGGTTAGTTTCTGCTCCTGTTATTTTTGGTGTTGTTGTTGGGACCTTTCCTCTCATGGCTTTAATTTTTGCCCATACTTCTTTGGACGTGGTGTGGTGAGTGAGGGTGGAACAGTAAGCTTTCCATGAGTCGTTTTTGGCTTCTTTTATTACTGTTCGTGCATTAGCTTCTTTTTGTTTATAATTGATGAAGTCTGAAACTAGTTTTGTGTGTTTGAAGTGACTGAGGGCTTTCTTTTTTTCTTTGATGGCAATTCGGCAGTTGTCTATGCTGGTTTTGTTTGTTTTTCCACTTGTTTTGGGTATACCTTTTTGCACTGCTTCATTTATTGCTTGGGTGATGTTGTAATAGTGGTTAATATCAGTACTTTGTAGATCTTCTTGCTGTATTTTCTTCAAGATTTCTTGAAAAAGATTCCAATCGGTTTTATCTGTTTTCCATTTCTGTATATTTCTTTTTTGCTCCTTTGGACTTTGTAAGTATTCTGTAATACATATCGGGAAGTGGTCACTTCCTAGTGTGTTTTGCTGTAGTACCTCCCAGTCCGTGATCTGTGCAATATTTGGTGTTGCTAGTGTTAAATCTATGGCCGTAAATTTCCTGGTGTTGGGGTCTATTCTGGTAGGTGTTCCTGTGTTTAGGATTATTAGTTGATTATCCCTGGCGTATTTTTCGATGCTTTTGCCTCTGGTGTCTATATGATTACCACCCCATTCTGTGTTGTGTGCATTGAAGTCTCCACAGATGATACTGTTTATACTCTTATCTTTGAATATTTCTGTGTAGTTTTGGGCGGGGTTTGCATTATTTCCGCCTGGGTCATACATGTTGTAGATGGTTAGTCTTTTTTGTCCTATTTTGACGGTGACTGCTTGGTGTTCAATGAGATTACCTGGTAGGCCCACGTTGGCATCGATTTCTGTTACATCTATGATTGTATTGTGTATATAAATGGCAAGTCCTTCTCCTTTTTCCCATTGTTCCTGCGTTTATGGAAGTTAAAATCATAGTCCTTTATTTTGGGTAATGCCTTGTTTGTTTCAGTTAGGAGTGTCTCTTGTAGGCACAGGATATCAGGTTTGTAAGTGGCAGTATTGATAGCTGATAACAGTTCACCATGATTTGAAAATAACCCTCTGCAATTCCATTGCCATATAATGAATTTTGTGGTGTAGTTTGTATAATTTGTGTAATTCGTACCGTTGTTGCTTTCCATTATAGTAGTACATTGTTGTTTATGTGTTCAGTAATAATTTTATAATGAGATTAGTTGTCCTTGGGGAAAATCTTTTCCATTAGTCTGTAGAGTAGGAGGAAGAAGTCTTCCCTTTTGATTTGGTTATGATGTGTGTTTTGTTGGATTCCATTTCTTAGTTCCTGTAGGTATTGGGTTATGAGAGCGGGGTCAAGATAATCGTCGGATGTAGTATTCACCTCTTTTTCTGTAGTTTGTTTTATGTTGTGCTTGGTTGGGTTACCTGTTTTTTTTTCCTCTCTCATATTATGACTGTTGTCCTCCCTGGTGATGCATTGGTTGTGTTCTGGTTGCTGTTTGTTGTGTTTGGGCATATTAGTTGTGGCTTGTTTCTCTTTTCTTGTAGCTGGTGGCATTGGAGGGCGAGCGGTCGTTGCCTTAGGTCTCTCTTGGATTGTTGTGGTTAGTTGGGCTGGTCGAGTTGTATTCACAGGTTTTGTTGGAGTCGATGTTTGGGTTGAGTTTAGGATTTATGTTCTTTTTTGGCTTGATTGTACGTGATTTGTTTGTCTTCCATGAGCTGGATGATTCTTCTTTCTGCTATAGTTTGGGGATGTTCTGCCGAGTATGGGAAGTGTTGTCCTCTGCAGTTAGCGCATCTGTGTGTTTTGGCAGTGCAATTTCCCTTGTGCTTTCCTCCGAATTTGTAGCAGCTTGCATGGTATCGGCATCTTGAAGTGAAGTGTCCCCACCATTGACAATTGTTGCAGAATCAGGGTTTGTTGATGTATTTCTGTAGTTTGATTGTTTTTCCTTGTGGTCCTAGCTTGATGGTCTTTGGTGGTGGTTCAGCGAACTCTATCAATACCATAGACGTTTCTTTCCCTTGTCTGTTTCTTAGTTTCATAATTCATCTGTAGGTGATGTTGTTGTATTTTAGGTCGGCTTCTAAATCAGATGTAGTTTTCTGGATATGTGTGTCCGTTTGTTTTAATATTGTTTTAAATCCAATGTTAGAGGTTTCTTTCTCTTTCCTTACGTGACTGTCTCTTGTTGTGTTGCTAAGGGGTATTTTCGTGGTTGTATTGGCGGTTGTTGGTGTGTTCTTGATATGTGTTTTGTATGTTGCCTGGTGTCTTCTGACTGTAACCTTTATGCCTGCTATGTTGGTTATTTCAAGATATTTGACGAGTTGGCCTGCGGTGTTGCACCAGATGATAATGTAGTTGGACCGTGGCCTAATGATACAAAACGTGCCGTTGTGGTGTTGCATTAACGTTGTTGCTAGGCTTTTGGTGCTGATTCATAAGAACCTTTGGGTGTGGCTGCTGATGAATATTGTTAGTTCTGGTGGATGATAGTCGTATTTTGTTGGTTTTGGTCTTGTCTGATGATACTGGTCTCCTGTTTTTGCTACGATTTTATTTTGTTTCGGACTTTTGGCTGTTTGATGTCAATGTTGTATATGTTGTTTTTGTTTCTGGTGTCTACGTTGTTTGTGTTATTGTGCTGTTGTCTTCCATCTGTCTTATTAGCTTTATTTGTTTTACTTTTGTCGTTGGGTGTGGTTGTTTTCTTGATATTGGGTTTTCCTTTGATTGGATGGTTCCCTTTTGCTGTTAGCGCTTCTTCATATTCTGGCCTATCATAGTAGGTATTATTTGTTGTTTTCTGTACTTCCCGATTTGCTTCGTGTAGGACTTTTTGTATTTCCTTCATTTCCCTTGTCGTTATGTGTTCAGATGGTCCTGCTTTCTGACTATTGTGTATAATGTATTTAGACGCAGATGTTGTCTTTTGGTGGCAGGGGGTGTTGAATTGTGGAATAGTGGTTGTTGCTGTTACTGTAGTTGTTGTTGTGGTCTTTGCGGTATTGATGTTTATTATCATCTGTTTATTTTGTGCCTCCTGTTGATGTTGTGTGTTGTTTGACGTGTAGCTGTCCGGTGTTGTTGGTATTGAAATGGCTGTTGTTGCTCGGTTGTTAACTATGTTTATGGGTGTTGCCGTTGTAGCTGTTGTAATTCTGTTGTCTGTTGTCCTATTTTCCATTATGTTGGTATTTGCTGTGTTGACAGGTGCTGTTGTTTCACTGGTGGTTTCTGTTCCTTTATTATTGTCCATCTCGTTTTCCTTCATGGTTAATATTGGTGTTATTGTCATGTTTTCGGTCTCTCTAGTTTCCTTTGCATAGAAGTTTGTTGCTGTTATGTTGTTGTGGTCGTTTTCCTGGTTTTTGATTGTTGTTGTGTTGCAGGCAGCTTTATTACTCTCCATGGATGTTGTTGTTGTGGTTAATGTAATCCTGGGGATGTTTCTTTTTTGGACCCTAGCGCTATTTCCCATTCATTTAGTGTTATGTCGCTATTTAGTTCTGAGTCTTTTGTCCCTGGGTCTGTGAATAGATGTTTAGGGAATTTTCGACTTTTTTCCAGTGTTCTTGGAATTTTTTTGTGTGGTTTGTATTGCTGCTCATGTTGGAGTAGTGTTTGGCGAGCAGGTTAGCTTTGTCCTTGTTGGTATTGGCACCTTTTATATTGAGTGTGCTATTGGTTGTTTTTCCCCCGAATACATTTAATTTTGTCCCATACTTGTTTAGAGTCTGTTTTTATGTTTAGTTGGGAACAAAAGTGTTGCTTTTCCTTGGCTAGTTTAATGATTTGCTTAAGACATTTTTCTTTGGTTTTATATTCTTGAAAGTCTAGTGAGTTTTTTGAATGTTTAAATTTATTAAGTGCTTTTTTCTTTTCCTTGTGTGCTTTTTTGCTATCATCATTCCACCAGGGCACCGTTTGCTTAGTTTGAGAGTTGTTGCTTTTTGGTATGCTTATCAAGGCAGCCTCTTGAATGGTATTGATGATATTGTTATTGAAAGTGTTAATGTTCAGGTCTTCTAACTCACTGGTGTCAATTTCTGCAAGGATATTTTTAAAAGTTTTCCAATCCGCTTTATTATACTTCCACCTCGGGGGGATTTCAATGGGATTGTGCTGAACAGTCATCTGGAGGGAGATAATGATAGGAAAGTGATCACTACTAGAGTATTTTCTTGATCCACCTGCCAGTTGGTTAACTGTGCAAGTTTGGGTGTACATATGGTTAGGTCTATAGCTGAGAGGGTGCCATCCTCAGGGTCCAGTCTAGTTTTGGAGCCATCGTTGAGTATGACCAGGTTGGTTTCAGCCGTCCAAGCTTCTACCAACCTGCCTCTATTGTCCGTTTTATTTCCTCCCCAGAGTTCGTTGCGAGCATTAAAATTCCCACAGATTATAAGGTTTTCTATTGGGGGCTGAGAGATTTGGTGATATGTTTTTAGGTTAATTGGATTGTTGCCACCTGGGTCGTAGATGTTAAAGATTTTTATAGAGGTGGATCTGACGTTGACTATGACAGCCAACATTTTGAATGTTTTACTGACGTCTGTTTGGGTTTGCATTGTTATTACCTTGGTGTCGGGGAGGGTGTTTATGATGAATATTGCTAGACACACCCCACCCCACCCCGATTTCCCGTTTGCTTGGTGTTTGAAGAGGCCTGGTTGGTATCCTGGAATTTTTGGTGTGTATTTGGAACTGGTTGTGAGCAGGGTTTCTTGAATACAGATTATGTCTGGTTTTTTCCCTGTTAGGCTTAGTTTGTGTTTTAATTCTAATAGGTTGCTGTTTATCCCTCTACAGTTCCATTGCCAGATGATTATGTTTTTTTGGGCTGTGCTATCCATTTTTGTTGTGGAGTTTAATGGTGAATTGGAGTATAATTCTTAGTGTTTACAGGTGTTTAGTAAGAATTTGATTGATTTGAGTGATAATGCTTACTATCGTAGGTGGACTTTGGGTATCGATAGATGTTATTGCCTTAAGTACGTCATTGAATATATTCCATGATATTGTTTTTTGGCTAGCATTGCTTTGTGGGGTGGTAGTTTTATCATTTTTTAGTTTAGTTGGTTCTTGTAGAGTTTGTTTTGTATTAATTTGCGTTTTTTCCGTGTTCGTTTTTGGATGGTCTACATGGATAATGTGGAATTTGTTTTGGTAGTTATTTGTGGCAGGTGGTTTTTAGTTGTTATTTGTGAGTTATTTTTATGGTAGGGTTCTTTGTTTTGGGCTTGATTGTTTGGTTATTGGCTTTGAGTGAAGCTTCTTTATAAGTTATTGATTTTGAGTTCATTAGGTCATTATTTTCTGTTCTTTCATGGTGTATGGACAGCTAGTTGCTTTGAGGTGGTGTTGTCCCAGGCAGTTAGCACATTTGATGGTTGTTTTCTTGCAGGTGCCTCTGTGGGGGCCCCCACAGTTGGCACATCTAGTGGGATACCTACATTGACGGGCATAGTGTCCCCAGTGTTGGCAGTTGGTGCAGAACTAAGTTTTGTTGATATATGATTCAAGTCTATGATGGGCACATGACGTACCTAGCTTAATTAGGGGTGAGAGTGGTGCAGTAGATTCTAGTACTTTTTGTGGTGTTTTGGCCTTTACGGTTCTTTAATCTGTAGGTGTTTGTTATATTGACGCCATTTGTCATGAGGTTGTGTTTAAGGGTGTGATTATCTAATTCTTTATTGCACCCCTTTAGTGATAATATTGCTTTAAATTTAGTTATTGGTGGTGTTTTTCCGGGTTGGGGGGGGGGTGTTACGTGGGGCAGTGGTTTTGCTTTTAGAGGTTGTTTTTAGGTTTTGAGTGCTTATTGGGTTTTGCATTTTGTAATGTCTGGTTATTTTAACTTTGATATTTCCTATGTGTTCTGTCTGTAGGTACTTTTGGACTTGTCGTAGGGTGCTACAGTGGACTATTATGTAGTTTGATTTTGGCCAGATAAGTTTGAATTGTCCTTGGTGGATTTTTGTAATGGTTCCTGCGATGGAGTTTGGGTTTAGTTTTAGTAGTTGACTACTGTAACTACTGATGAAGATGGTGTGTTCGGGGGAGTGATATTTTGGTTTGGTGTTCTGGTTGGTTTTTAGTTGTAGTTAACTCCCTTCGTAGGTTGTTTTTGCCTTGTTTTGGTCTAATTTATTGTTGCTCCCTTCACGGGTTGTTTTTGTCAGGTTTTGTTTGTCATTGTTTTTATTTGCTTGGATAGTTATTGTTGGATTTGTTTGAGGTATGGTGTTAGGTTTTGTGTGGTTTTCTTCTTGCTTTTTTAATAATTTCATGGGTTGTTTGCCCTTTCCTGTGTATGCGATTTATTTTGGTTGTCTTGTTGGAGAGATTGATTTGCTTGTTTCAGGGGTAATTGTATTTTTCTGCTTGTTGTTTGTGGAGCTGCTCGATATTGTCCCTGAGGGTCTGGGTTTTTGGCTGTTGTGGATTTTTGTATGTGGTTTTTTCCTTATATCCCCCTGCTGGATGGTTTCAATTATTATTCCAGTTGTTCCGGTTGTTGTGGGGTTTGTGGTTTTTAAGTTGGGGGTGGGGTTAATGATTTTAGGTGCATTATGATTTCCCGGTTGAGTGATGTTTGTGACTAGAGCGTGTGCGTATGTCATACAATTTGCATAGGATTCGTCTACTTGGGTGTTTATGTTACCAGGGAGGGTTTGAGGTGGGGTAGCGTTGTTGCTTGGCGCTTTGTGAAAAACACATCCAATTGAGTATTTCTTCTGAGGGGATGCCTCTAGTTGCACATAGTGTGGTGGTAGCATGGTTATGTGAATTGTAGTTTTATCTAACGTTACCGCGGGCATTGTGTCATTTAGATCCGTCTCAGATTCAGCAGTCTTATTGGGGTCTCTAAAGTTTATTGGGAGCCTGCATGGAATTTTTGTTTTTGTTCTGCTAGTGTCAAATTAGTTGGGGTGCTGGTTTTGAATTTTAGCATAGTTGGTGTAATTTGCATTGTTCCTGGGTTTACGCTGAGGTCTAAATGTCCTGTTACCAATGGTGGTGTGTTAGTGATGCAGGTTTTAGTGTTTTGATTGCTAGGAGTCATTTTCATTTGGTTTAGTTTATTGATTTTTCTAGCTCGATTTTTTTCTGTTGTTGAAGGCCAGTTTGGTTGAGCTCCAATTTTGAGACATATTTTAAGTTTGTGTGTTGTACTTATAGAAAATGTTGACTTAGTTTGGTTTGAGAAATGATAGACTTATGTTTTTAGGAGGGTTGGAGTGTTAGCGTAGCTAAGTATGTTAGGGGTTAGAAAAATAGAGAAACTCTCCTATGACAGGAAATCTACTCAGAGGTTTTCCGGTGCATGAAAACTTGATAGGATCCTGTCCAGGTGTCCACTAGTATGTTTCCTAGTACCTGTTTTTTAGGGAGAGAGTTGTTAGTGGGAGATAGGCAGATATTTAGATAATTAGCGTGTTTTGATTTTTCTATAACTGAGAATCTCACAGGGTTTCCAGTGCTAGTAACTCTGTAAGGACTCAGTCCAGGTATGATCTAGTATATATCCTAGAACCTGTTTAAGAAAAATGGCGCCAATTGTGTTAACTATTGAGAACAAAGAGCGGTATAGCAGAGTTAGAAGGCAGTATTGGCTTTTAGTCAGATGAAAATAAGTAAAAATATTTTATAACAGCACAGAGTGTATTGCCCGCTTGCTTAGTAAAATTTTTACACTACCTCGCTGGGTTTCCTTTGTTCTAGGTTAGAGTTTCCTTTGTCTGTGGCGTGGTTTACTGCTGGCGGCTATTTGTTGATCCTTTGTTCTTTCTTAGTCCTTTGTCCTAGGTGATCCCTTTCTTCTCCAGGCTCTTGATTGTTTAAAAAGGCCAGGCTATGGACGGACTTGATGTCTTCACAACTTGTACCAAACTGCCATGCAATACAACAATGGAGCGGCCGATGTGTTGACAGCCATTCTCAGATGGAATGATTTGCTGCTGATGCTGATTTGATTTGATAGCCAGACTGATGATGATGATATTCAATTTAAGTGGTGTTCGTACATGTACCACTGGTTTATTCCTGCATAGCAGGATGATAAATTATTCCTGGGGAGAGGAATTAGAGCCACATCCCCCAGGCGTTTATGCACTCAAGGAGTGCTGTTAAATTTAGCTGTCAGGTTGCAGAACTATGGGTTCTAAGCTAC
>JAECUM010036351.1:0-35695 GCA_016617855.1 Megalonaias nervosa
AAATTCCACCAGCATATCGAGTGAATTCTGGTGCACTTGGAGCTTTACCTTCGTCCTTGTTCCATCAGGTACCATGTTATGCGGTACGGGTTAGATCCCAGCTTGAAATGAATTCTAATTCTCTAGCCTGCTTGATTATATTGGTTTCATTCTATTCATTTTTCGTTCATTACTTTGTGTCCGAACATATAATAGGACTCGAAGGATAAACACTTTCCGTTATATAGGTTTCAGTTGATACACCTGACACTTTTAAACGCAAGTTCGGCAGGTTCTGCGTATAGTTGAGTCTTAAATTCCGCTTGACTAGCGATTGAGTCTCGTGCCCGTCCAGTCCTTACCTTTGACATGGTTCTATAACGTGTTTGATTACTTTGATATCATTCTATAGAAAGAGAATATCCACATTGTTTTAGCGCACATAAAGAAACATTTGAAGAGTGAAGTGGAAACTGTATTGTCACGAGTGGCAAAGCCATTAAGGACAATGCATAATGTTTCTGCCTCCCGAGTATATGGAGTTTTGCCCTTGTACCAATACAGATAACTTCTATATTACTACATCGATAAAAAGAAATTCCAAATTTTAAATTTTTTTTTTTTTACGACGGATAATATTTCATGTTGAGTATTATGTAATATCAGTTACTGTTTGTATATGAAGGTGAAATTTGTTTTCTTTAATTCGTTTATTGCGCAGATTGAAAAATTGAAGTTTGTTTCGGTTGGGAAATAAATAGCAGAACAGTCGGATAAAACATACTTCAGTGCATAATTTAAACTAAGGTTTGTATTGTTGTTAGTTGACCAGTTAGGATTTCACGTATTTATTTTATTTAATCCTGCATTCAAATTTGAATTCTATGACTTTGCCAAGCTTATAGTCTTGTTCCATAACAGACACTGCGCCGAAATTTCTCGAGTCCCTTAATTTTTGTTTGCAATCGATATTCATCTTGCTCCGGTATTTTAATTCTTTTGAAAGAGCATTATGAATATGGTGCGAGTTAAACTGGCTAAATGGACAAATTTTATCATTATATTTAGTTCAGAAGTTTGCATACAACTTGACCGTTTGTCGTAGAATGTAACTGGAAGCGATAAATATCGAACAGAAAAGGCCATACAAGTTCAGTCAATGACTGTACACAATTAGTGTGGAAATCAATTTGAAGTAACTTGATACTTGAAACTTCTTGTTGTCTGGAGTTTGTTTTTAGGATTTTATGACACCTTATCACTGTTTCGATAATTGTACAGTGTTAGCATATTTTAAGATCTGCTTTTCCGATGCCAATTACTCTCCTTCATAAATTTAGGGACCTGTAGCGTCGGTTTGGTCCAGCATAGAAAAGCAAACGATTTCTTGATAAATAGAAGAACACATTAGGAGTAAAAATAAGTATAGATTAATACTGAGTGTATTCATGGGCAGAGATCAGAGATAGAGGGTCAGGTGTGCAGCGGAATGTTTCAGTCTTCAGAATGAACATAATTACACTGGTCTACAGCCAAAAGCTTCCGAAATAAATGTGGTCAAACTTTACTAATTCTGGGTCACTGGGAACGAAAATGATACTTAAAATTGTTGATTGGCTCTAGTTTTAAAGATATGATACTGGGTCAGTATTTACGACCCTTGACTTGGGAATGGCGGAGGATAAGTGAGTTGTAAAGGAAAGGGATCTCAATTTAAACCAGAAATTACTAAAATACAACTTTGACTTGATCTATAAATAAATCGATGATTGGGTTTGGACAGTATTTTTAGGCAAAACAATGATGCAATCTGAAGCTGGTATTGCGTCATACATGATATGAATTGCATCATGTTATTCCTAGAATTCATGGATTATGCAATCGTAACTAAGCTTACATCACTCTGCAGAACAAATTGCCCAATGTCAGCTATAGAAATCATACAGTGTCGTGCTCTCTTATTTGTCAGTGTTCGACTTTGCAAAGGGACACATTTCTGATTAGCCAAAGTGAGCAGAGATGCCTCGTACTTGTGTGAACAATGCAGATAGTATTTCTTTCCCCTTTGTGTGGTAAACTCCTTATCAATTAACCCATTTCTTTTGATAAACTTCGAACTACCCCCTCCATTACAGCGTTTAAATGTAGTTAGACGCGATGTTCTCGTTAGTCGATGTCACGGATGTATCGCGCTCTTGCTCCCGGAAGAATTCGTCAGGCGCGATTCCTTCGATTGATTCGGGCACGGTTAACTTCCGAAAGGCGCTCATTTCTGCCGCTGGGTTTCCGCTCGCGTTTCAACACCAAGAGCTAGGGGCATTTTAAAATCTTCGATAGTCGGAAGACGAGACCCTTCAACCTTACCGATTGTCAGATCGTAAATAGGATAATCCATGCAGAGCGCATCGGCTGTCCCGGTCAAGAATGGACTTTCAATCCTGACTCTTGCAACAGGTACGCGATCGATCGTCTGATCGAGTAGCATGCATGTAGACTATACCCAGCATTTGGTTATCCTTCACGAGACTACTTTTGATAACCACACCTGTGCAACCGTTATCAGGTAAAACTGACCTGACCGTTAACAGTTCCTTTAGCTGTTGGTACCCGCGTTTCCGGGAACATACAAGTACCGAATAAAGGAATATCTTCCCGAATATATCTATCGGAACCATTCTTGTTACGTATTGCCACGGCCATCTTATGTATGGGACCCTTTTTAATGACAATTTGCTTTTACATGGCCCCATTCGTTACATGCATAACATTGTACACCTTGACGTCTTGTTTCTTTAACAGATTTACCTATCTCGGTTTTGCTGGCTCTCTCGGAGTCAAACCCTTAGACTGATTCCCAGACTTATCTTTGGAAACCACGTTTTGAGTTCCACCATGTGCTTGAGCGAAATTATCTGCCTGCTTAGCCACTCTTGAACATCTGAACACTTTTTCCTTAAGAAATTGATTCAAATCCCTCCCTACTATGCTTAATAACTGATATCTGAGCAAGAAATCCACTAAACACTCAAAACGTTTTGTGCGCTTTAGCACATTCAATCCAGCGTTGGAAGTAATTATCTATTCTAACAAAAAATTGCCCAAAAGTTTCTCCCTTCTCAGGTTTACTATACCTAAACTTTTTCTGGAAACCCTGCTCTGTCAGTTCATGCCCCTTTAGTAGTGCTTCCTTCAGAGCGCCGTAGTTAAACACCTCGCTGCTGAAGTCACGAGTATATGTCTAGAGCCTTACCTTTTAACAAAGCACCGAGATGAGCCCAATCATCTCGCTTCCATTTCTAGTTATCGGCATACCGGTCAAACCGATGAAGATAACCATCCATGTTATCTTTTTCATCGTCGAAGAAAGGTAATTTAGGGCTTTTAATTTGCTAGAGGCAGAATTTTGTTCACGTTTTCTAGGGTTTGCTAACTGTCTTTCGTACTCTTTGTTTATTTCTTTCTTCCAACTCTATAATCTCTAACCTTGCCCGTTTTTCTAACTGAACCCTTATTTCCTCTGCTTCCCTTTCTAATGCCAATCTTTCCGATTCCCTTTTTCTTCGAGTTGTTTTCTTTCCCAACTTTTCCTTTTCCGAATCCCTTTTCTCCTTTTCGAGTTGTTCCCTTTCCAATCTTTCCCTTTCTAATTCCATTTCTTTTGCCCGTTCATCCCTTTCTTTTGCTTGTTCTTCATTTATGAATTTCCGAAGATTTTTCCCTTCATACCACAGTTGTTTTCCAAATTCAGGTAGATCCTTTAGCAAAGCCATGATCGTTTGGTGCCAAGTTCTAAGTGAAGTTGTTTATAGGCTGTCAAACTACAATCAACTATTTTAGTTATCAAGGCAACAAAACCTAAACAATTGTATACATGTAGGGAACCCCGCACCTACTAAAAATTCACTTGTCAAAAAGTCCACGATTTACGACCTGCCTATGGTTTACACTGTGTTGGTAGCTCATTCAATCCAAAGCATCCCACTTCTAACACCAAATGTAACAGGATTCGACTTGAGTGGAGACCTGGAGTAAATGACAACACAAACACAATGTGATGAAAGATGGAAGTTTATGAAATTAATTATTATCTGTGCATTCTTTACAACATATACAGTGCGATTCTTTCAAGTTCTAAACATACGACTCATTCAATTACTTCAAACATTTATTATATGGGAATGAATTTGTGACTTTATGAAACGTTATGACATACAAGAAAAAAATTCATACAATCATTCAAAAATGGGGAAACAAACATGTGATTCATATATTCAAAATTGTAGACACATGATACAGTAAAAACCAAGAGGTGATTCATATAATCTCACGCATATAGGTGCAACTCAAATTGTACTCAAATGTACTCAATTGAACCACATAATTGAAACAAACATGATCAATTGTAATAAACATAACTGTATCAAACATATGACTCATGACTCGTATAGTCATTTGTACAGTAAGTACGATTCATAACGTACGACTCATTTAAATACTTGTAAACCTTGTAAACGAGAAATTGACCTGGTTCACATGTCCATTGTCAAACCTCACTTCTCCTGAATTCTTGGGTTAGCCCACACTTGTCTTGTCCACACCCAATTCATGAACCCACCATGCGCACAAGTTTACAGATCAGCGCTTCCGTCCTTGTATGGCCTTGATGGTCGTACATGCTTCCATCCCCATACGGACAGACTTACGGACAGCCTAATACACCCGCAAACACACACAGCTGAAAGAAAGCCAAACTAGTCGTAATGACAGGTACGGAATTGAATTCTATGCACACATGCTACTAAATTAAACTATTAATAGCAACTTGTAACAGTTCAAAAGTTCATAACGTTTCAAATCCGCGTAGTGATAAAAGCAACATTTCACGCTACGTCATTAAAACTGAATATGCTTCACATATATGCAAATAAAATAAAATGTAACACTTACCCCTATGGCGGTAGAATGAAATGGAGAGCCACACTACTTGACAATATTCCAAAAAACCGATGTTTCTATTAGAACAAAAACTTGCCTTTAAACTTCAGGAAAATGAGCAAGAGTAAAATTCCCGTGCATACCGTGCTTATTGTGTCTCTCGCCGCAAGCGACCTACGACGAGATGCATGCTAGCCCAGTCACTTAACTAGAAAAACAATTATCCACCCTAGGACGAAATTGATCGAATCGTTCTAAGGCGAAACGAAGTTTCTTGCCTTATTCTGCAACAAGGGAGTGGTATCCTCTGATGACATGTCAACAATCTTCATTTGACAGTATATAAGTGTTGAATTCAACCATTTACTCATAGCTAATACGTGTGATAAGGCTCATTGAATAGATTTCGAAGGCAATCCAATCCACATTGAGTTAAAACCACCAATACACAAATCGCGTTCTTTCTTTAATCATATAGACCACCAATCTTCCATTCAAAAATGCACTCATATGCACGGGTAAACATGGACTCAACGCTATTCTTCGTTCTCGGCATCCTCAGATTCTCCCTTGCAACAGAAAGTAAGTAAATGAATTTATATCTCTCCCTCTCGGGGGCTTGATGAGTTCAATGTTAATTTGTTATTTTTAAACCAGGGCGAATAGTTTGTTCCCAACTATAATCGACAATGTAATTCTGTATTACTTGCTGTATAAATTTTGAATGAATCACGTGTCAGGAAACTGAACACCGCTTACTTATTTATTGAGTATATTGCTGCAATTGTTTGCAGTCCACTAGTCGTAAACAATATCAAATATAATTTTAAATGAAAGGGACACAAACACACACACTCACACTGTTCCATCTAGTTATAAAATATGTTGCCTCTGTTTGGTTTTTATGTTTCAATATATAATTATAATTTCATGAAAATAATAATTAAATTTAAATGGATTCGTTTGGTTTGTGCATATAGCTGGTGTAAATTCCACCAGCATATCGAGTGAATTCTGGTGCACTTTAAGCTTTACCTTCGTCCTTGTTCCATCAGGTGCTATGCCATACGGTACGGGTTAGATCCCAGCTTGAAATGAATTCTAACACTCTAGCCTGCTTGATTATATTGGTTTCATTCTATTCATTTTTCGTTCATTTACTCACGTGTCCGAACATAAAATAGGACTCTAAGGATAAACACTTTCCGTTATATAGGTTTCAGTTGATACACCTGGCACTTCTAAACATAAGTTCGGTAGGTTCTGCGTATAGTTGAGTCTTAAATTCCGCTTGACTAGCGATTGAGTCTCGTGCCCGTCCAGTCCTTACCTTTGACATGGTTCTATAACGTGTTTGATTACTTTGATATCATTCTATAGAAAGAGAATATCCACATTGTTTTAGCGCACATAAAGAAACATTTGAAGAGTGAAGTGGAAACTTTGTATTGTCACGAGTGGCAAAGCCATTAAGGACA
Source organism: Megalonaias nervosa (assembly GCA_016617855.1). Classification (NCBI taxonomy): domain Eukaryota; kingdom Metazoa; phylum Mollusca; class Bivalvia; order Unionida; family Unionidae; genus Megalonaias; species Megalonaias nervosa. The sequence continues at coordinate 6,393 of JAECUM010036351.1, forward strand.
ATGCATAATGTTTCTGCCTCCCGAGTATATGGAGTTTTGCCCTTGTACCAATACAGATAACTTCTATATTACTACATCGATAAAAAGAAATTCCAAATTTTAAATTTTTTTTTTTTTACGACGGATAATATTTCATGTTGAGTATTATGTAATATCAGTTACTGTTTGTATATGAAGGTGAAATTACTTTTTTTCCTTAATTCGTTTATTGTGCAGATTGAAAAATTGAAGTTTGTTTCGGTTGGGAAATAAATAGCAGAACAGTCGGATAAAACATACTTCAGTGCATTATATATTTAAACAAAGGTTTGTATTGTATTGCATTGTTACATAAACAGGACAGGTGAAATATTATCATGTAAAGCAACCATAAACACATGAAAAGACATAGGTTTACAATTTACGATTAAAACCCTACTATCTATGCAATATAGATAGATATAAAATGTGAAAACTTTAATATCTTGGAAACAGTAGCCAATAAGTTGTTTTGTCATATTTGAATTCAGCACATTAAAATCCATAATAAATAACACATTTTATCTCTGAAGCAGACGACTTCTAAAAATTTGTAGACCAGTGTTATTTTAGGAATTTGTATCACCTGGAATAATTTTTTCCCTCAAGCATGGCCTGATTGGGGGTGGAATGGATTTCTAGACCCCCAGGCTATTATAAGAAAACCTTCACACACAAACGTACAGTCACTTGAAATGTGACTATCGTTTTGTTCTTGCGCGCGTTTATTGGGTATAATGAACACTTTGAGTAAATAGACAGACGTTTGCTTTTGTGCCTTTTCGAAGAAAGTCACGACTCGTTTGAAATTTGAAATTTTCAAGGAGGTAAATCTTGTTCAAATTAATTTATTATGGGGGAGCTTTAAGATATTATGAATGTCTGAATGAGCGACATTTGTCAGGTGAAGTTGTTTGCATTTGCAATATGCACAACGGAGAGAATGTTATCATACATCTATGTTACTTTCGAAGTCCTCGAGAAAACAGTCAGAATTAGTCTAAAGTACACTATCTTTAGCAGTATTAAAATAGGGAAAACGAATTTTGTCAGACTAGAAAATCCCAGCTTCTGAAAGTGCAATGGGTGAATGACCAAATATATAAAATGTAAAAAGAATTATCGGTTCTGTTTCTTACAATATACCTATGAAATCCAGGAAGCGAAAATGACCACGCCGGGCTTTCAGGGTTTTTTGATAGGTGCACATCTGAAGTAATGAAAAACAGTGTAATCTATAACCTAACTTACAGCCATCAATCATACCCAAAGATAGCGTCGATCAGAAATCGTTTCATACGTGCAAATATTTAAAATTATGATGGAGTCCGTACGCCTACGCAAACAAGCACGGGCAAGAATAGGAACAAGACTACTATATTCAGATGCGTCATTGCCCAAATCACCTGTAATACGAAAATGTTAATATTTACACCCGTTGCAGATAAATGAAACTTGTCAACAAGGAGAGAGAGAGAGAGAGAGAGTGTGTGTGTGTGTGTGTGTGTGTGTGTGTGTGTGAGAGAGAGAGAGAGAGAGAGAAATTTGTGATTAGCTTTACCTTATATTCACATATTTCCGCCTCTGTGCGAAGTTATGGCCAGAACAATAATGTATGCGAAACCTGCATTTTGCACAAAGGAATACCTGTGCATTTTAGATGCACGCATCCATGATTTTGCTAATATGCCGCTATCAAGTCGACGCAAGTGACTGATGGAATGGAGAGAAGAGGTTGGGGGTGGAAGGAGACTTGATTTGCTAAGAGATTAAACATTTTTTCTCTAACGTAAAATCTGTGTTATATCAAAATGTGGGAAAATATATTACCAAGTTTTGTGTCATTCTGCATGATGATGCAGGAGAAGAAAGCATGGATAGATGATACAGAGGGACAGATGATTAGACGGACAAAGGCTTTGAAAATACCCATTTCGACTCCTCGTTAAGTAACCCATGATCAATCAAAAACAACATAGTGATATTGCTCCTTTACGTAAGAAAAATATCAAATTCTAGCAAAACACTGCCAACCTTCTCGAAAGCTGCCCATGGTTGTTTAGCGACTGCATAAGAGAGCTTTAACATGGCTTGTTTTTTGGGTTTGGTGCTTTACGGCACATCAACACAAGTAGGTTATTTAGTACCAAGGCAATTGAAGTAAAGTGCCTTGCCCAAAGACAAGCCATGGTAGCTGACCCAGGCTATTAACATGGAGAGTAAATGTGTAAATACTAAAAGCTACACATAAGTCTTTGAGTTGCGATGAACGCTTTGTTTCAGATAAAAAAGCATTTCACAGATTTTTTTCGTTGATATGACATAATGCTACTAGTGACGCATGTAATATTAGGGACAGACCATTTAATTTTCGGGTTTAGGTTGGTAGGCGGTAGTGGCAGGCCTGGTAGTTTTTAAACATCATTTTGTTAAAAAAATTGATCTATAGCCAAAATCTACTGTTGTGACCATTATAAAACTAGCAAAAAACATCCCTCCCTATAAAAACCACAAAAAGCAACGTTAAAATAAACTCTGAAAATGTTGTGCTTTTTATCATTATTTGCATCACCGCTATGTTGCGCATATCCCTAGTCATGTGAAAATCTTGTCTTTGTTCTTTTTAAATTTTTTTTTTTTACATATGTTGAATATCGAATATAAACTGAAAAATGATGTAACAGTCCCTGATCATAAAGTTTGTCATGTTGAGTCAAAACTATATCCACAATAGTGAACTCATACGCTATGGCCCATTTCCAAACAAGTTAACGTAAATAAGCTCCACTAAGGGTCAATTTCAATCGTAGGAAGGATCTGCGTTTTGTTCTTACTTCAGTCAGTCACAGTAACAGTTTCTTCCTGTGAAGTGGTCGCTAAGCAGTAACAGCCTGCATGAACAGAATTTTCAGTTGTTTGTGATTAGTCTTAGGTTCTGAGATTATTGCTATTCATATCTCGGTTGTCTGGATAAAATAAAAAAACCAAAAAAACTAGCTCTGTGCGATATATTTTTCCAACAGTTTCTTTCGTCTAACGTACTTGTCATTTCTATTTTACGAACTGATATTTAATTCAGTTTGATTCCCATAGCAACTCAAATTAATTTTACATGATATTACCCTTCTTACTCCATTTGATGAAGGTCAAGGTCAGTCTCGCATTTTCTCGCACAGACTTGATAATGAGAATATTTACTATTTGAAGCAAGTTTTGACAGATAAGGAATAAGTATTTAAATTTTAACTTATTAGTTATTTTTAAAGGTATTGGCACGTATCCGGGATTCGTTTCCTTTCATGTCCTAAGTTAGCTTCAGATACTGTTCTTGGTCCTGAACTATATCTGCATTCTAATTTTTGCTTAATTTCACATCTATCTAAATGTTTTTTTTTACATACATATTTTTGATAAACATTTTAATTGGCATATGGTTTTTAAACTGCCAACAAAGATAAAAAGAAACAATGTTTAAATATATATAATGCAGTTTCGTTCAAATACACCATATTGTATTATATCTTATTGTTTTTCTCGTGTTCGGAAATTATGTTTGGGGCAAGCTTCTATTTTCCAAAGGCAAGTTAAATTTATGAAATATAAATTACACGTGTTACGAATGAGACCTAAATGCATTTGAACCGACCTTGGAGTCCACCTACCTGTCTTTAGCCGCCATGTTTCAAAGGAGTTTGTATCCAAAAATGTAAGATGTGAACTTAAATTACTCAAGCAACTGTTTACAGTGGCTACTTGTCTCACATTCCAGAGATGACTAGTTAGGACATAGAACAAGTTTGATTGTACGAAGTTATTAGCGCATGTTGCACACACAAAAATAGCAACGTGAATCAACACATTTATATTATATAATTATTAAACTACATGTACAATAAAACAAATTACTAAGTGGTTCCCTTCAGCCGATCAAGGACATGCCAAATTTCATCGGCTATTCAACGGTTTATAAAATAAGACGAACAACACCAATAGTCGCAAAGAACAAGCTCTACTGTGGTACAGAACAAATAAGACTGATGTGATACAAGATAGGATATAAATAGTACCAATGAGTACACAAGTATTTTATATTTATAAACAGTGATTGACAAAATATATCTTTCTGGCGCAAATAAATCATAAAAGTAATTAAGTGTAAATCAATTATGTAAATATCAATCTAGCTTGACATATTATTTATCAGTTAATTTTGGAATTTACTGTGCTACATGAAAAGCAGTTAGGTATTTACTTTAATTTTGCTCACACTTTATATAAACATTCACGAAAGGAACACAGATTCATTTTGTTAAATGCAATGTCGTGTATTATCTTCTTCCTAAGTTTGTTCCTGACTTGAAATAATGTCTCTTCCGTTTCTGCCAGGCAATAGAAACAAGTACAGAGAATTTAATGAATGTTTCTGGAAAGTTTGGTGTGAGAGCAATTTATTTAGATTGCGATGTTGCAGGTAACAGTTTGCTTTGTGTGTATTGTTTTAATGCAAGTAATGGACCTTGTAGCATCGTACACCGGATCAAATAAACTATCTGTCTGTCTCATAAAAAGTTTTAGTAAAGTGCGAATTCCTACAAATAACATTTCAGTTGCTATTAAATCTGAGAATTAAATGCCCTACAAGCTAAAGAGTACACTTAACGTATATGTTAACTTTTAATTTTCTTTTACAGTGCAATAAATGTACTTTTATCACCTTGGAAACAGTAGACTTTTTAATTTCAAAATAAGACGTTTTTAGTGTTTAAAGGATTATGTGTAATATTTCATTAGTTTGACTATCTGATAAACCAGGTCCGAAATTATACAATAATACGTTATCACAGATTCTATCTACAATGGTTTTCTTTCACCAGTAACACTTCTCTAGGGTTGTGAAAATGAAGACAAAGTTTTAATATGTGCATAAGAGAAGCAGACTTTACTTGTCTAGGCGACGACGATACGCTCTGATGTGAATGTAACATCGTATGTCATTTTCTTGTCTATACTACGTTGCTATTTGCTGGTGTAGAATATGACATTAAGTTCTCCTTTGAATATACCACCATACTTTACCTTATTTCATGTAGGTTTGCAACTTTTTATCTCCTCCTACTGATAATGAAGAATATAAATAAATGATTTTACATTTGAACCCTTATCTCCTTGTGCTGATAATGGGGTATACAATAAATGATTTTACATTTGAACTTATATCTCCTTGTGCTGATAATGGGCCATAAAACATATGATTTTTCATTTCAATTCTTATCTCCTTGTACTGATAGTAGGGCATACAGTGAATGATTTTTTCAACATAGGAACTATCTTAGTTACGGACTTCAGTGAAATCTTAAACAACTTATTAAGACAAGCAATTAAATCTGTCCAGTCTGATCAAGAGTCAAATTTTATGTCTGGAATTTTCTAACAAGTTCCACTTAAAATTCGCGTTGTTACTTTAACAGAACAAATTATTTGCTAATATAATAAACTTGATGGTTTAGCTTTAATTATATTCAATAATTATAAAGGTGACTGAACATTAGTGCATATGACTCGAATTAAAATTATAAACTTATACAGACAACATTTGTACGTCTGGGTAATTAATGTGGTACCGCACAGATCTAATGTAGAAATTCACAAATATAAGATATTGTTGTAACTCACAGATCTAAATGATAGTATTAAGGAGGTAACTCACAGATCTAAATGATAGTATTAAGAAGGTAACTCAGATCTAAATGATAGTATTAAGGAGGTAACTCACAGATATAAATTATAGTATTAAGGAGGTAACTCACAGATATAAATTATAGTATTAAGGAGGTAACTCACAGATATAAATTATAGTATTAAGGAGGTAACTCACAGATATAAATGATAGTATTAAGGAGGTAACTCACAGATCTAAATTATAGTATTAAGGAGGTAACTCACAGATCTAAATGATAGTATTAAGGAGGTAACTCACAGATATAAATTATAGTATTAAGAAGGTAACTAACGGATCTAAATTATAGTATTAAGGAGGTAACGCACAGATATAAATTATAGTATTAAGGAGGTAACTCACAGATATAAATTATAGTATTAAGGAGGTAACTCACAGATCTAAATGATAGTATTAAGGAGGTAACTCACAGATATAAATTATAGTATTAAGGAGGTAACTCACAGATATAAATTATAGTATTAAGGAGGTAACTCACAGATCTAAATTATAGTATTAAGGAGGTAACTCACAGATATAAATTATAGTATTAAGGAGGTAACTCACAGATATAAATTATAGTATTAAGGAGGTAACTCACAGATCTAAATGATAGTATTAAGGAGGTAACTCACAGATATAAATTATAGTATTAAGGAGGTAACTCACAGATCTAAATTATAGTATTAAGGAGGTAACTCACAGATCTAAATTATAGTATTAAGGAGGTAACGCACAGATATAAATTATAGTATTAAGAAGGTAACTAACAGATCTAAATTATAGTATTAAAGAGGTATCCCACAGATGTAAATGATTGTATTAGGAAGTTAACTCACAGATCTAAATGATAGTATTAAGAAGTTAACTCACAGATCTAAATGATAGTATTAAGGAGGTAACTCACGGATCTAAATTATAGTATTAAGGATGTAACGTACAGATCTAAATGATAGTATTAAGGAGGTATGCCACAGATCTAAATGATAGTATTAAGGAGGTAACTCAGACCTCAGCTATTGTAAGCATTGAGCAAAGTTGACAACTCTATCGTAGTTATTAGATATTTACTGAATAAATAAGGTATTTATATTTTACACGAAATCTTTAATATACTGTTTAAGTCCTTTAAATTGTTATGCCGATCCTGGTCTTTGCAGCCAGCTGTGAAGGTTTGTACGTGGTTTTCTTAATTTATATTGAAGAATTGAAGGTTGCATGCTGTGATATTATTTACTGTTTTGTTCTCTGGCATGGATATGAATGTTCTCTTACATTTTTCAAACAATGTAGACTTTCTAAAGATGTTTTGAAAAGTCGCTTTTTTACAGATGGATAATATCAGTAAGCGTTTGTTCTCCGTGCTAATAGAGATCTAGGGCACTGTATGCGGTTGTAGCATAAAGCCGGATGCGCTGTATGTAGTTTATAGAAAAAGCCGGATGCGCTGTATGTAGTTTATAGAAAAAGCCGGATGCACTTTGTTTTGTTTGTTGTATAAAGCCAGATATACCTGCCTAAAGCTAATTTCAAACACAATCTTTGTATCAATTATCGACATATCTTTGTTAACAATAAAGTGCGTTGCTTGAAATTATATAATCGTCCAAGATATATTTAATGAGACAGCTCTATTCCACAGTCAACGATTTTCTGTAACATAGTTCTTTGGCTTTATCCTTGTAAATGCAATGTATAATAAAGTTATCAGTGGGTTTTTTCCACCCTAAGACTTTTTTTTGTTCATGTTGCAGATAATGTGTAACTTAGAAATCTTGTTATATGTGCATACATTTTTAATTATTTTATCGATCGTAGTAATCCTACGAATGTGTAGATAAAGGACGACTATATGAAAAGCCGTAACGCCTGCAAGATGAAAGCTTCGTATTTATACCTGTCGGAAATGAATCATGTGCATGGGTGATAAATTATAACTCTCTAACATGTCTGATATGAATATTTAACTGTTTTTGTTAATATCTTCACGTCATATCAACGAACTGCACCTTGTTATATCAGGGATGTAAACCTCGCCTCAACCCCAGGTTTTAAATAGAATTTTTACCTGACAAAACAATATTAATGTCAAATATAATCTTTGCAAAATTTATCGTGAAAACCAGTGCAATTAGATTCACGGATAATCACTTCTTGGGTAACTTTGCTGTCAAACTGACACGAGTGATTAATGGAATGATGGGGATATGTATTGGAATTAAAGGGAAGTGGACTGGTTATGGGTTTGATAGAATGGTAAGCTTGTTCCTTTCTAATATACATTTTTTGGCTGTAGTTTCTATTAGTAATTAGAACAGTCCATGTTTCATTCTTGTCACTGATACAGTAAAATAATTCTTTGTTTTTAATTGATTATAAATATTGTAGTAACCAACGACAAACTCGGTTCTCAGTCATGAAACAGTTTTCCATCTGTGTTATCAGTTGGATTAGTAAATTACCGTTTATTTTGAGGAGGCCATGGATTGTAATATGACCCTTTTGCTGTATAAAGACCGCATCGTACATTTGTTTAGCGATAAAGGTTGCCTAAAGACAATCGACAAAGTATCCTTTTTATTTTTATTCTCTTGTTCCTGAATCCATTTTATTTTTCTGATTTCGATTCTTGTTCATCATGTCTTATCCATTATACTTTTGATAATCAAAAGAACTCGTCATAGTTGATTTCCTTCTTACCAATCGTTTTGTATATCACGTCGTCGTCACTTTGTCAAGAACCTTGCCATCGTCGCGAAAGGTAGACCGATGTTGCTTCGCAGCAACATCGCTCTGCGACAATTGCTTCGATTCTGTTCAATTTGATGATGTCAGATGTTAGAATTGAATCATACTTTAGAACCTTTTACGAATTAACATATCGACAAAAGACCTTTTGTTACAATTTCTATATCTCCTTCATCGAACAATTTCTAATATCTTTAAAACTGAATCCGAGTAGGTGCATTGATTTTAGCCCAGATATTCGAGTGTGTAACGTCTGATTCATAGGTAGTGCATATATTTGAGCCTTGATACCCAGGTTTGTGACTACTGAGTCTGAGTAAATATATTAATTCGAGCCTAGACGCTCGAGTAGATAACTTTCGAGTCCGAATAGGTACATGGATTGAAGCCTGGAAGCCTCTATGCTCTAGTATTTAACTGGGATTCGAGCCTAGATACTCGAGTATGTAATATACACTATTGCAAGGTATTCAATAGCGTGCTTCGATTCTGAGATTTTTCATAAGTAGTCCCAATTCTTTGACACAGCTAGGTACTTGCAAAGAGTTGTCAAGTACTACCGTTAATAAGCTAATCTCTCTGCAACATATTTTGCACGTTTATATTTGTGATGACGTTGTACTTGTAATCAGACAGAAGAGTGTCAGTGACAAAGTTTGCTCAGGACAATACCCGGCCCCAAATTGATTTTTAAAAGAGGTCCCAGTGTGGTAGTACATAAACGTACGTATGAAAGTCTTTTCTTAAATAGTTCATAATTAGACATTAAAATATATCAGCGGGAGAAAAATGATATCACCACAGTGGCGATATCGCTTTTGGAACTACTTTTTTCATTTAATGTCTGCATGTTATTCAGACCGGCATTTCCATATTTATGCATAATTCCTTTCTTCTACTTCATTATCTTCATCTACTTCTTCGTCTTCTTCTTCTGTCTCTGTGGAGATAAATAGATGATCTTAAAATGTGTAAAGAATGTTGACCCTCTAGTATACATATATGTAATCAATGGCAAGGCACCATCAAGAATGTCTAAAGCTGAACAAAAAATGTTACATTTAAGTTTTAACTTTTTATGCTTAATTTTCCACATGAAACAACGAAATTGGCTATGACTTTACTTAGGTGACCTGCTGCTATTCAATATTATATCACACGTACAGCATCGTATACATGTTACACACAACGACAAAGGGTATACGTTTTTAAGAAAATCCCTTGATTACGTATGGTAATAGATGGTTTAAGCAGCAGTTTTAACTGTTATCAGAATCGTAATCATGTTTGAAAACGATGGAGAAGTCACTGCTTAGAGTCAATTTCAAATCGAAATTAAGTGACAATCGAAACTTTTGGTACAATTTGCAAGCTTGCCAACATCCAAAATTCACGTATGAATGCATAAAAAAAAAAAATTAACAACCCAAATGCTTATAAGTAACCTGACAATCATTAAAATAAATCCGCTGTATAATCATGATATGCTTTGAAGTCTGTTGTTCTGTCTTGTTTCAACGGTAATATTCACTGTACCAATCAGGGCAAGAAATGTGTTAACGAAAATCAAATTCTCTTCATATGGAAACATTCATTAATTTGACAAAACACAATCTGAAGCATAATATGTACAATCTAAATTTGCAAAACTGTGCTTGTCCGAAAATTATTGTAAAATTTCATAACTCCTTTTTATCGATTTAGTAATGTAGCTTTTAGGCGTGTTGACACAGAATGGAGAAATAAATCCATGTAAATCGAAGGTTTTTGGCTTGAAAGCTATATAATGAAAGAAAAGCTGCCTTTTTGACTAGAGATAAGGAAATATCGCCACGAGTAACAATACAACGTTTCCACTTCACTCGTGAAATATTTCCTAATATCTACTCAAACAAGGTAGATATACTCTATGAACATTTTGTCATATTGGCAGAACAACTAAATCCGTAAACCTCAGCCAACACTAAAATCTTATGTAATAATTTAACATCAAGGGCCTTTCCTATGAGATTAAAAATAATCGTGATTAGACTACACATTATCATAACTAAGACAGTACTACACGAGGCTTTACCTGCTTAATGTAATGAGTTATTTTATATTCGTAGGCAGTTTCCAATGAGTCAAGCACTGTAAGAGAAAAATATATTTAGTCGAGAAATATTGCAAGGCATAAAGACCGTTTTTTGTCCTTGTAATATTTACAAGTTGTGAAATGTGTATTTAATTATTTATATAGAAAAATTTCTATCTTGTCACACTCTAAAAAAACAAAAACTGGCACGTATACAGATCAAATTGATAAGTAATGACTATATAATATAACAAAGACCGCAAGTATGAAGACCTTATGCATAATTTGTATTAATTTATTAAAAATATAAGTAAGCATTGGACGTGGTTATAAACTCATATTTTGTTTTGTGAAAATAAAACAAATTAGCAAACTTTAAAAGTGATCAATGAAGTAAGTTTTAATTTTCTTGCAATTAGTCTTTCATCTGAACTATATACCTATGTTCCATGATTTCCTTTCTGTAATGTGTAATATATTCACTAACTCTTAGCCTATGGTTGCTTTTAAGTTCTGCATGTTTATTAGAATTTTTCAATGTATTATTCAAGTCCGACAGAAAAGTTTATATAACCCTTTGTTCAAAAATTGGAATAAACTTGGAGCAGTTTACAGAATCGAGAAACATCCAAACATCATCAGAATCTAATCTGTTTAGAGTATTTTCTAGGTGTGTACCCCAGTCAATATTACTTGATTCACTTTCAATAAATAACATTCTACATTCAGTACTCAGTACAATACTTGCATACGTTTTAATTCTAAACTAAAACGTAACTAACTTAACCAACTTTAAGTATATAGGCAGGATTCTTATAAGTTCACCATATAAAAGGTAAGAATAACTATATGTTTTTACATTTTAACAAATATTGTAAAACACCTTCGTCGTACACGTTCAAGGGCGTCACCCAGGTAAAAATCCCATACATCTGCTGCGTACTTTAATAATGGGACAACATAGATATCAATGTTTCCAATGTTCAATATAAGCTAAGTAACAATTTGTTTCAAGCTACAAATAAGGGTATTTATTGCTTTCAATGCTTTATCAGTCAATATATGTTGAATTTTGGAGAATTTTCTATTACTAGAGAAAAGAAGACCAAGTACTTATAATTTTCAACCATGAAAATACTATTTCCATACATATTCCAAATTTTCTCTTCTTTTAGCTGACCACCTTTTCCAAAGACCATAAATTTGGTTTAATCAAGGGTAAAATCTAGATCATTTATTACAGTAATTATCAGTACGCTTTTGCAGCCCCACCCCCTAAATAAAACCATATCGTCAGCAGCAGTTCAAAAACATAACTTGTCTAACTTTATACAGATGTTGCCGGTAGATTGTAAGGATGTTTCATGATCTTTAACAAACAAACTAAACAGTATAATTGATAAACTTTACCTGATATCCAGACCACACCACCCTTTAAACCGGCACTTCAAATATCATGTTCAATTTCATTTTGACGGGAAGCGAAATGGGAAAATGATATCATTATAAAAATAGATTGCTGTCATTTACACTGCTTGTTTACAACTCAGATCTGTCCACCTGAGTATGAGTCTTGGGCTCAGCCCATTTGTGTATGTGAGAATTTGAGAGTAGCTTGATAGTTACAGATGAATTACGTACCGAACAAAGAACGCTCTGTCTGCTGATTAGTACAGAGGGAACATATCATAGACTTTGACAGAAACAGTTGCCGCACGATGGAATTTAAATTTTAATTTTTGAATCTAGTATAAGTGGTGATTATTGTACATAGGAGCTATTCAAAAGCCGGAAAATGCAGTTCATTTAAATTAATCAAGTACTGACATAATTTGACACTATTATAACTTAATGCGTTTTCGACCATGGCTTTTGAAAGTAAACAGAAGTTTGTAAACCCGTCAAAACCATGATAACAAATAAGTCAATATTTGCCTTAAATGATTTACCAGATAATCATGCAAACTATCCAATGAGCTCATGATTGGGGTGTGTATTTTAAAATGAATTTCAAATATACAGAAATAAATCTGAAAGAAACTTAGATCTGTTGTAAAATAGCCATTACTTAGATTATGATTTATAGTAATTTTCTTGTATTAAATGCTCTTTATCCCTTTCAGATTTTCACTGGGGATACCACGGTGACTCGGGTAAGTTAAGTATATACTTAATATATTTAATTAGACATTTACATACTGTAAGTCAAGACATTCGCACAGATAATAAATACACTGTCACACAAGATTCAGTGTGCATTCTATAATATTCCATGTTGTCAGGAGCATTTCATATTTAGAGCTTTCGAAATCTACCGAGTCCTTTTTCTAGGACACAAAGCCACAAAAGATAATTACACAAACGACATCATAACAAAACACACACACAAAAAAAAACACTAGCACTACACAAAAGTTACATTCTGTTAGCAATAGATAAATACAATTATATACAAAATAAAGGTTGAATGACTGTTTTTACTTTTCAGTGCTATCAAGGCAGGAATGTCTATAACAAATGACTCTAGTCGTCTGCTTTAGTAAGTCAGCAATGAAAACGTTTGCGCTGTCTACAAAATTGTCCATGCCGGTTATATTGTTTCTTTCCTGGATATAATATTTGATGAGCTGTCTGTTTGTTAAAACTTGCGCGAAGTTGTGTTATATTTCATCATATACCATGATGGACCCTTTGGTGGCCGAGTGGTCTAAAGCGCTCACCTTCACTGATTACTGCCATCATGCTATCGCGTGGGTTCGAGTCTCTCTCTCTCTCTCGGCCAAAGAGGGTATGGGAGAAAGCTTACCAGTCGCCTTCCTTGGGTCGTTGGTTCTTACTTCAGCTTTTTCGGGTTCTTCTTCCAGCAGTTATACTGTCCAGTATATATTACCGATTTTGCGCTGAGAAATGGCGTTAAACCTTAAAACTTACTGAGAGAAGAATTACTGTATCTATATGCGGATTCGTCTGCTACGCACGAATACCTTATACCATTGACTTTGTAGCATTCTAACTTGGTGATGATCGAAATGGTGTAGGGTTTGGTGAGCGCTGGCAAGAGTGGGTGCAGTACCACGGGGATCAGGGTTGGAATCTCCGTTGATTACTAATTGAAAAGTCTCTAACCTGTGTTGCGTATATGTAATTTAATTGCTTGTTTGTTAGTTTTAAATTCTCTTTTATTTTATTTTTATTACATGTTATTATAATAACTTTATTCACTGGATTTGATCTTTTTGTGGAAAATTCAGTTTTTTGTTTTGACCTGATAAACACGCAGTGTATTGCTCAGTTATATTTTTAGATAACCTAATTTTTGACCTTGGTTCCGATTTTGTAAACTTTTGAATGAAAATGTTTGGTCATTACCAAGGTCATGTTCAGCCCAGGTGTTAGTCTGTTGTAAATAGTTTTATTTTTAAATTTATTTCCAGTGTGGGAATCTGATTCTTAGATAGTGCTATTCTGGCCTACGTGCAAATTGGCATTTTTTTGTACTGCGCTGTTCAAGTTATGTGCCCACGTGAGCCATCATGTGATCTGAAATCGCGGGTTAAAACAGACATTTCTAGTGGATTTGATCAGTCGTAAAATATACCTTCAGGCAGAAACGTATTCCTGTTGTTGCCATTTGAATTGAGTTTTTTATTTAAAAATAATTTATTCACCCTGGAAAATACTCTTCATCGACGAAATTCTTGGACAAAGACATTCACTAAATTATTTGGAATTCAAAAGCTGGAATTATATTCTTGGTGACTCAACAAGTAACTGATGACACATCAACACAAACTGGTTATAGAGGACGTCATCGCCTTCCATATTGGAACTTCATTGAGATTCGAACTTGGATTCAATTAGAACTGTTTAGTGATAGGACTTATATTTTTCAATTCTAGGATTGATTGTTGGATTATATTCAGAATTCGTAAGTCCTATATTTCATATTTTTACCTTGTTTTCTAGGGAAATAAATTATTTTGTTAAATTTACAAAGCTTGCCTACTTCACTCTTTTCTTTTGTTACTTTTGTACGAGCCTACACGTAACAAAGGAAAATTGGGACCTCGTCCTTGGGATATATGAATTTTGGCTAAAATATTTCAAAAATATTGTTTTTTGAAATTTAAATTCCCCTTGTTTTCAGAATATTTTAAATCTTAAGTACTATTTAATATTTTGTTTGAAATTTTAGTGGAATCAACAGGTTTTTAATTCACAATGTCATCAAAAGTGGAGATTTTTCTTTCTAGTCCTACTCAGGAGCAGTTGGATAGTTTGAAAAAGGATGAGTTCCTTGAACTTGCCAGAAAATATAATCTTTCTGAGGCAAAATCTTCCTTAACGAAGCTAGAAATTAATAACATTTTGATCCAGGATTTGATAGACAAGAATGTTTTCGATAAAAGTGTTTTGGGTTCGATCAGTAAGCCTGTATCAGACTCTGATATAAAAGTAAAGGAATTGAAATTAAAATACAAGATGGAATTAGAGTTAAGGAAGCTGGAGCTTCAGAAAGATAAAGAGGAGAAACAAATGCAATTGCAATTTGAAAAGAGGAGAGAGAGAGAGAGAGACAGAGAGACAGAGAGAGAGACAGATACAGAGAGACAGACAGACAGACAGACAGACAGAGAAATGCAGCTGCAATTGGAAAAAGAAAGAATAAAGGCAATTACAGAAAGAACATATGCAATTACAGAAAGAATAAATGCATTTACAGAAAGAGAAACAATTGCAGTTGCAATTTGAGAAAGAGGAGAGACGCAGGTGAGGGAGAAAGATAAACAAATGCAGTTACAATTTGAAGACAGAGAGAGAGACAGAGAGAGACAGACAGAGAGACAGACAGAGACAGACAGAGAGACAGACAGAGACAGACAGAGAGACAGACAGAGACAGACAGAGACAGACAGAGACAGACACAGACACACAGAGACAGACACAGACACACAGAGACAGACACAGACACACAGAGACAGACAGACACAGACACACAGAGACAGAAAGAGACAGACACAGACAGACAGAGAGAGACACAGAGACAGACAGACAGACAGATGCAAATACAAAAAGAGCAGGATGAAAGGGAATTTCAATTTAGAATGAAAGAAATAGAGCTGGCAAGTGAAAAGCACATTCCCACTTCACGTACAAATTCAAGTTTTGATATTACAAAGAATTTTAGGCTAGTACCCCCTTTTAATGAAAAAGTAGACAAATATTTTCCTTATTTTGAAAAGTTGCTAAAAATTTGAAATGACCAAGGGAGCATTGGACTCAATTATTGCAGTGTGTACTTTATGGCAAAGCCCGAAATATCTTTGCATCCCTATCAGTACAGCAAAGTTCTGACTATGATTTGGTTAAGGAATGCATCTTAAAGTGTTATGAGTTAATTCCTGAAGCTTATGGGCAAAAATTCAGGAACTATAAAAAAGAAGCTGGAAAAACTTGTGCCGAATTTGCAAGAGAAAAAGAGCAGTTATTTGAGATAGTGCTTAGCCAAGAAAGTTGAACATGATTATGAAAATATCAAACAATTTGTATTACTTGAAGAGTTCAAGAACTGTGTCCCTAGTGTCATTAAGTCTTATCTTGAAGAGCACAAGATCGAAACCTTGGAAAATGCTGCTCTTGCCGCTGATGAGTATTTCGTAACTCATAAAGTTCCTGTTGTAAGCAAGTCTTTCACTCAGCAGTCTACTGGTAAAAAGGTATTTCAGCCTAATACGACTCCTTCTAAAACTCAATCTAGCACAACTTTTAAAAATCAAGCTTCTGATAAACTTATTTCTAAATCCTTGTCTCTTCCTACGTGTACCTATTGCAAGAAGAAAGGACACGTTATTTCCGATTGCTTCAAATTGAAATACAGGCTTCAGAATCAAGATAGACCTATCCCAAATGCTCTTATTTCTAAGAGGTCAAGGTCACGGTCATGTATTGAAAACAATACATTTGTTGGGTCTCAAAAACCCCAGTCTGATTTTATTATGGAGAATTATGAAACATTCATATCGAAGGGTTCTATATCACTCTTGGGTGATTTGGCCAATCCTATCCCTATTAAAATGTTAAGGGTACAGGAGCTTCTCAGTCTTTTATTATCAGGTACTTTGCCTTTTTCTGAGAAGTCTTGTTCTAATGAGAGTGTTCTCAATCAGGGAGTAGAGTGCGGTTTTGTTAATGTTCCTCTCCATTCTGTAAATTTGTCATCAGACTTAGTTTCAGGACCTGTGACAGTCGGTGTAGTGTCTACTTTACCCGTTGAGGGCATTCATTTGTTGCTAGGCAATGAAATAGCTGGAGATAAGGTTGTGATTAATCCACTTGTAACTGACAAGCCTTCTTTGGATCAGAAAGTTGATGTTATTGAAAAAGAATTCCCTAATTTATACCCAGCTTGTGCAGTTACTAGAGCTATGGCAAAGAAAGCTCTTGAGAATGATTTTGATAAGGAAAGTATTCCTTTAGCTGACACGTGTATTGGTCAGGCTTTTGATGAGGTCACTTTCACTCCTTGTTTGGATCAATTAAGAGGTATTGATCCCAGTGATCCTCTTTTAACTACTCATTCTCTTTTATCTAATCAGGCTGATAAACGACAATCACTTGTTGTCGAACAGGAAAAAGATCCTGAGATCTCCTGTCTGTTTCAGAGGGCCATTAGTGAAACTGAAGCCACTGAAGTACCTGTCTGTTATTTCATTAAAAATGGAATTCTTATGAGAAATTGGAGACCTCCCGAGGTACCTTCTGGTGATGAATGGCCAGTGAACTATCAAATTGTAGTTCCAAAATCTTGCAGACAGGAAATACTTAGTTTGGCCCATGAAACTCCTCTGGCTGGTCACTTAAGGATTAATAAGTCTTATCACAAGATCTTGGCTCACTTCTATTGGCCAAAAATCAAAAGTGATGTTTGTAAATATTGTAGATCTTGTCACACTTGTCGAATGTAGGAAAACCCAATCAGAAGATACCTAAAGCTCATCTGCAACCTATTCCTGCATTAGACGAACCATTTAGCAGAATTATGGTAGATTGTGCTGGTCCCTTACCTAAGACCAAGTGAGGCAACCAATATTTGTTGACCATTATGTTAGCGTCAACAAGATTCCTAGAGGCAATTCCTTTGAGGAATATCAAAACCAAAACTATAGTAAAAGCTTTGATAAAGTTTTTTTTTACTCAATTTGGTCTTCCCAAATCTGTCCAATCCGATCAAGGGTCAAATTTTATGTCTGGAATTTTCCAGCAAGTTATGGATGAATTGGGCATTCAACAATTCAAATCTTCTGCCTATCACCCTGAGAGCCAAAGGGCTTTAGAAAGATTTCATCAGACTCTGAAAAATGTGATTCGATCATATTGCTTTGATACGGTAAAGGTTGGAATGAAGGCATTCATTTACTTTTGTTTGCTGTTAGGGAGTCCGTTCATGAATCGTTAGGATTCAGTCCCTTTGAACTAGTTTTCGGACATACTGTACGTGGACCATTGAAGTTGTTGAAAGATAACTTGTTTCTAATGAAGATACTGAACTTAATCTTCTTGATTATGTTTCTAATTTTAAGTATAAGTTGTCAAAGGCTTGTGAGGTCGCAAGAGCGAATCTGTACTCTACTCAATCAAAAATGAAATTAGGATATGATAAAATCTCAAAGGAAAGGAGTTTGCAACCTGGTGATTGAGTACTAGCTCTCTTGCCCACTCCGCAAAATCCTCTTCAGGCCAAGTATTATGGTCCGTACACGGTTGAAAAGAAAGTAAATGATTTAAATTACATCATAAATACACCTGGGAGGCGAAAACAAAACAACTTTGCCACATTAACATGTTAAAGGAGTATATTGAAAGAGATGGCCAAGTAAATCATGCAATTAATTTAGTTGTGCCTGTCCCACCAAGTGAAGATTTAAGTGAAGGAATTCAATCGGACTCTACTGATTTTGGAGTGACAAATCTTCGGAATTCGGAAATTATAAAAAATCTGCACCAGAAGCTTTTACGTTTGCAACAACAGGAAAAGAATGAACTTAAACAGCAATTATTTGAATATGAGCACTTATTTCCAGATATTCCTACGAGAACAAGCAAAAGTTTTCATGACGTTGAAATTCTGAATTCTAAACCTGTGAAACAACATCCATTCAAGATGAACTCTCTCAAACAGGAATACTTGAAAAAGGAAATTCAGTATTTGCTGGAGAATGATTTCATAGAGCACAGTAAAAGTGACTGGAGTTATCCATGTATACTTGTTCCGAAACCGGATAAAACTTTCCGTGTGTGCACTGATTATAGGAAGGTGAACAGTGTGACAAAAATAGATTCATTTCCATTACCAAGAATCGATGACTGTATTGATAAAATTGGAAATGCCAAGTACGTCACCAAATTTGACCTTCTGAAAGGATTTTGTCAAATTCCACTAACGGAAAAGGCAAAGGAAATTTCGGTATTTGTGACTCCAGATGGACTCTATCAATATAAAGTAATGCCGTTTGGGATGAAGGGTTTCTCAAGTACTTTTCAACGTTTGATGAATATGATTACCTCTGATCAAGGTAATTGTGATGCTTACATCGATGATGTCATCATCTATAACGACACCTGGAAAGAATATCTAGCAACGATTCGGAAAATCTTCGACAGACTCACTGATGGAAATTTGACATCAATTTATCTAAAAGTGAGTTCTGCCGTGCTTGTGTAACTTTTCTAGGACATATTGTGTGACATGGACAAGTTAAACCTGCAAATGCTAAAATCAGGGCTATCTCTGAATTCCCTGTGCCTGTCAGTAAAAAGCAGCTGATGGGATTTTTATGTATGGCTGGATACTATCGGAAATTTTGTTCCAATTTTTCTAATATTGCTGAACCCCTGACAGACTTGTTGAGCAAGAAAAACAAGTTTCTTTGAACTGAAAATTGTCTGGAAGCTTTGATAGGTTAAAAGCCATACTTAAAAGTTTGCCGGTTCTTACAGCTCCAAATTTCATTCAACCTTTTAAACTATCTGTTGATGCAAGTGATGTTGGGGTTGGAGCAGTATTGATTCAAGAAGATAGAAATGGTGTTGATCATCCAGTGTGCTATTTCTCTAAGAAATTAAATAAGCACCAAAGAAATTACTCAACAATCGAGAAGGAATGTTTAGCTTTAATATTGGCATTACAGCATTTTGAAGTTTACATTAGTTCAACTCCTCCTTCGGTTGTTGTTTAATGATCACAACCCCCTTATTTTCATCGACAAGATAAAAAATAAAATATAATATGATCTCAACATCAAGCACATCAAAGGAAAAGATAATTTAATTGCAGATGCACTTTCCCATGTATAGAAATATTATTTCATGTACACTTTGTATAATTCATAAGAGTTCTTCTTATGTAATTTTATTTTACCTCATGTATAATTAACATATGGTAAAAAGAAAGCTTTATGATATAAATCTTTCTTTTTTCTTTATGGGGGAAGTGTTACGTATATGTACTTTAATTGCTTGTTTGTTTGCTTTAAACTCTTTTATTTTATTTTTATTACATGTTATTGTAATAATTTTTTTCACTGGATTTGATTTTTTTTTTCTTCGGAAAATTTAGTTTTTGTTTTGACCTGATAAACACGCAGTCTATTGCTCAGTTATATTTTTAGATAACGTAATTCTTGACCTTGGTTCTGATTTTGTAAACATTGAATGAAAATGATTGGTCATTACCAAGATCATGTTAAGGTCAGGTGTTAGTCTGTTGTAAATAGTTTTATTTTTAAATTTATTTCCAGTGTGGGAATCTGATTCTTAGATAATGCTATTCTGGCCTACGTGCAAATTGGCATTTTTTTGTACTGCGCTGTTCAAGTTATGTGCCCACGTGAGCCATCATGTGATCTGAAATCGCGGGTTAAAACAGACATTTCTAGTGGATTTGATCAGTCGTAAAATATACCTTCAGGCAGAAACGTATTCCTGTTGTTGCCATTTGAATTGAGTTTTTTTATTTAAAAATAATTTATTCACCCTGGAAAATACTTGAGGACGTCATCGCCTTCAATATTGGAACTTCATCGAGATTCGAACTTGGATTTAATTAGAACTGATTAGTGATAAGACTTATATTTTTCAATTCTAGGATTAATTTTTGGATTATATTCAGAAACCGTAAGTCCTATATTTCATATTTTTACCTTGTTTTCTAGGGAAATAAATTATTTTGTTAAATTTACAAAGCTTGTTGACTTCACTCTTTCTTTTGTTACTTTTGTACGAGCCTACACGTAACACCTGTATGATAATAATTTTGTTATTTTTAAAAATGTTAATCTTATCAAGCGTTCTATTGTAGAGTCTAGTGATAGCACTTTCCGCTCTGTTTGGGGTATATTTGTACTTATTTCTATTTCTGTAAATAAATAAGTATGTATCACAACAGTTTTCGAAATCAGTATTAATTATTTGCATTTATATCGTGATTTGGTTTAGATGGGGTCTGTTCCATAACTTCCATATAAAAGAGGCTACATGCATTACATATCTTTCTATACACCGTGTCAATAAAAATTATTTCATTTTCTAGCAATGTATGTTTTCCGTGTTACATGTCCACACTTCCATGTTTGAAGAATATCATCTAAAAGTCATAATATTGAACAAATAAAGTATATTTATATTTAAAAGCCTGGAAACTGAAACAGAAATCACCATTTCATACATGATTTCAAGAGGAAACTTGATTCCATGTTGATGCCATTTTTATGTAGATGATAATTTTTTACCAACCTTAAATTTTGAATTGAGCAGAAATATTTTCGTAAGTCGTATGATCGCCTTCTACCAGAGATGACCATGGTAACAAGGAATCTTTAAAGAAAGGATTGACTTGATTCGTAGGTGTCGTAGTTCATATCTGGAATAGTTTTTAAAAGGAAGTTATATGCTTCATACTGAAACCTCCCTCATCGATATTATTTAAAATTATGGATCTTTTAATTTATCTCTGGTGCCACTATAGTAAATTAAAAAAGATTTTTGTAAATTGTTTTTGGAATGATATATTTTGGTAGCCTAGGTAAAACAGTAAAATGATGGATATGGCTTAGACGTGCCAAGGGTTTAATTGCGATAATTTTACCTATATATATGAAAGATACCGTAAACACCAGGTACTCATTAGTTTTCAATTAATAAAAGAAGACCCCTAAGGTCACCCTCTTCACTTTTGTGGAAGATGATGTATGTATAAGGTTTGAACAGTCGCCAATTTAGGTGTCTGACATAAATCATTTTTGTCTCACTAAGTATAGTGTTCAAAATGGCTTAATACGATAGTCAGTAGAAAATGATATAATTTTATAGTCTACATTAAGCGAGAAAATTGGTCAACAGTTAGTTAAATAGCCTTCCTCATCGAATGGTATACAAGTAATAATTCATTGTCTTGGTGTAATGGAGAGTTTTTTCTTGGCTGTAAGCCTGCTTAAGTGATTAAGGAAGACAAGGGTTCATATCATTCCAAATAAATTAGACAAATTCAGCTCTATACTCATCTGCTCCTGGAATTTTTCCATTTTTTTATCTGTTGCAATGATTTCAAAGATTCGTCATATGTTTGTTTTAACCCTTAGAAGGATTCTTTATCAAAATCTAATTTAGTTACAAAGTGATTATTATTGTTCATAAAACATGCTTATGTACGTTTGGTTCACTATTGACACTAGTAATAAGAATTACATAATAAGTGTTTTGTGAAAACTATATTTCGTTATTATTTGTTATGAGATCCATCATCCGAAACACGTTTTGAAATTAGATTTTTTGAGAAATTTCGTTTGTCTGAGTTACAAAACTATCCACCGTTTTATTCACCTTCTACTTGCCATGCAGCTTTTGATTTTGTTTTTATTCCCCAGATCTTTTTGTTTCTCATATGTTAAGATGTTGCTTTAAGGAACCAATTTCTAGCTCGATAATTTCAGAACGTTTTTGAAACCAAATACTATCTAATTTTTGGTTTCAGATTTTTTTGTTCCTCTAAAATTGCGTGCTTTTTCTTTTCTATGAATATTAAATTATTTTCCTGTAACAATAACTTCATAGATTCCACAGAACGCTATCGCCAATTAACGAATATACTTAAGTTGCTGTATATATTGCCCATTTAAATTGTATCTCAGATTTGGCAAATGTCACTAACACGTTACCATGGGACAAAGAGTTATTCATTTGCCATTTCCTCTTTCTTGATTTGGGAAAGATAATGATTGAAACAAGTGAATAGTCTGATTTATAACTGTTATTTGTATTGGAAGAATCAAGAAGAGGGTGAATACCCGCCACTATTAAGAAATTATCCAATCTACTCATTTTGTTCTGGGGCCCTCTTTAAGTATAGCAATTTTTGTCGGGGTTTCTCTCTCTGTGGAGATGTCTATCAAATTACGGGTCTGCATTTTAGGGTGCTATTTTTTTTTACTGTGACTTAGTATTAGTTTGATCTAGGTAATTAACGATATCTAGTTCAAAGCATCGGGGATCAATCCATTCTTGTGGGAGGTCGTGGGTTCGATCCCCGGTCGAGTCATACCAAAGACTTACAAAAATGGTACTAACAGCTGCCTCGCTTGGCGCTCAGCATTAAGAGGTTAGTGTTAGGACTGGTCGGCCTGGTGTCAGGATAATGTGACTGGATGGGACATCATGCTACATGTCTGCTGCATGATGCCCCAGTGCTAGACATCACTATAAACTGCCACACTGCAGACATCGTAACGATATGACTGAAAAATTGTTAAAGCTACGTTAAAAATCATAATCACATCACATCACATCAATCCATTCTTCTGCCAAAATAATTATATTACCTATGTCTTGTAAAAGATTTTGGATTTTATCGAAGTATTCAGATTTATGCTCGTTTTGCCCGTGTATTGCACTTAATGATATTCTTTAACCTTTGATGGAGATATCTAAAATAAAATAGTATCCACTGAAAATACTTATGTTTTATGAAGGTGATACTGAAAAGTGTTATTAAAAAGAAAAGCACATCCCTTGAACTACTCTTAAATGAGCTGAATAAAAGCCTTCATATTCCCACTCTGCCAGCCATCACCGTTCCATCTCTTTTGTGCAATGTGTATCCACTAGAACTGAAACATATTTTTTTTTCTGCCTAAATTTATTAAATGTATTTCTTTGTTTGATATTATCTGAATACAAGCGTATGCAGCTTACACTACCAATAATGAAAACATCAGATAATGCATAAGAATCATTGGTATGTGTTAAATTTATGAAATGACAAAATATGCGTCATCTTCAGTGTACATTTTAGAAGGAAAGAGGCACTTTTCGCACTCATCCATTCTCGATCATCCATCCATCTGCCTTCGCACTCCATCAAATCGTCCTCAGTCTTTTTATATTGGACGACAACATAATTCTTCCCCTCTCGTTTCCCGCTCAAGCTAGTATAAACAACTACAAATACAACTTTGTTGTTGAGTCAATAGCGTCTATGTCATAATTTCTTATCAGTCTAGGACATGTTATTGAATCATCATCGTCGTCAAATAAAATAGGGGTTTGACCCAAAAACAGCCCTTATACAAAATTACTCACATATTTGACAAAATTTTACTATGTAATTGCTAGCAATTTTTAATCTGATATTTCACACAAAATTGCTAGAGATTTATCGAGATATTTTTAATTCCCAGCTGTTGCTTTGATATACCTCTCACCATCATGACAGAACTAGTAAAATCAGCTAGCGCATGAGCTTCACAGACTTAAAAAGTTTCTTCGACGGAATGATCGTCGCAAGTACAGTTGATGATAACTGGGCGATATATCTTGCGGATATGCAAAACATTGCACAGTACAACGATAACAAAAGATACTTGTTTAACGTTGTTGATGTCTTCAGCAAATACGCGTTTCGTGTTTTTTAGTATTCCTGTTTCTGATAAATCTGATCGTAACAAATACTCTAGAAGATGTTATTGTTAAGACGGATCGAAAACAAATAAAATCTGATCCCATCATGGATCAGTTTTTTAATAAGCGGTTCGTGCAGTTTCTGAAAGAAAACAATATGTTACCGGTAATGAAGGAAAGAGTGTTGTTGTCGAACGCCTTAATCGTACGATAAAATAAAAGACATACAAATATCTTACAGTAAACAACACTAACAGA
Organism: Megalonaias nervosa; assembly: GCA_016617855.1. Taxonomy (NCBI): domain Eukaryota; kingdom Metazoa; phylum Mollusca; class Bivalvia; order Unionida; family Unionidae; genus Megalonaias; species Megalonaias nervosa. The sequence continues at coordinate 31,157 of JAECUM010036351.1, forward strand.
TATGTTGATGATCTGCAAGCGATGATATTAGATTATAATAACGCTAAACATAAGACAATTGGAATCTCACCGAACGATGCTATACAAAATCATATTCTTGCAAAGATGAACATATATGGCAGACACAAGTTTAACGGTGGTGATCGTCTTAGAATTTCATTAACGAAAAAGACATTTGAAAAAGGTTTTACCCCGAACTGGTGCGAGGAAGTATTTATCGTTGACAAGGTTCTAATGATAACATACAAGCTAAAAGTTCTTGCAAACGAAGACGTAATAGGAAGTTTCTATGAACAGGAACTTCTACTAACAACACAAGATATATTTGTTTTATCGAACTAGTGATAAAGAGTGGTAACCGAAGTTTGGTTAAATGGCACGGTTACGGAGATAGTTTTAACAGTTGGATTTCAACTAGTTCAGCAAGAGTTTTTGTTAGATCGTATGATGCATAGCATCTAGCGATCCGATTAGATCGCTGCAGATCTTGTATTTTAGCAGAACAGACTTGCATTTAATGGGTCTGCATAACGATATCAAATCTGTCTTCCATCTGTTGTCAGCGTAGAGTGCTCGCACTCTCCCATCAGATTTAAAACCTTTACAAAGATGAAATCAAATTTGATATTTTTTGGACGATCCTAAACTTCGAGTTGTCCAATACGCATAAATGGCTTGAGCATATCACGAAATATCTGATGTTCTGTTACAGTAAAATCAATTTTTTATCTTCTTGGCAAGATGATACTTTACATTATATCGTGATTGCTCTGCAACATAAACTTGTTCATGTTGAGGTATAATACCTTGTTTATCGGCAAGTTGACCATCAGGTACAGAAAACAAATGCTTCAAGATCAAATTGTGATTCTTCTACATGTCGATGTGTTATTGTCAGTCGATTACAATCTTCAATTTTATCAATATCAGCTCGAAGATCAGCAAGTCATTGAAACATACCATGTTTTATCAGCGACATTATACATAAAACATTTATCTAATAAGAGTATGAAAAATGCCAGATGAAGTAAGAAGTATTGTGCGAGCTAAAATCTTAAATATGAACTTGCTATTTAACGCAGTTAAAGTTTTCATGAGCAATGATAAAACGGATCTCAAGCATGTTAATCTTATCGTTGGATATGATCCTTTCTCGGCTTCTGAGGTACTGTTAACAGATTCTGAAGTATTGGAACTTGAAAAATATAGAACAAATATGATCAGATATGACAGGGAAACTGTTATGAAATGGGCTCACTGCTGCTTGACGCGAGAAAATCTTAGGGATATTCTAAAGATCAATATGTGATTATTAAGGTTCAATTTTGTGTTAAATAGTTGAATAACATGGAACGGTTTGTTACTCGAACTAATGTTGTAAACACATATCAACTTGAAGAGGCTATAAGAAACAGGTTTCGTAGTGATGTTAATGCGATGGCCAACTTCGAAGTAGAACGAGAAAAAATAATTTGATCTTGTTCAGTAACATTGAACACGATCACATGTTAAAACAGATATATTTCGCACTATAAAAATCTGAAACAGGCACTTGATCATTGTCTGGTACTAAGAAACGTTCATCGTGTGTTTAATCAGTCGCGTTGGATGAAAGATTATATCGACTAATATTAGACGAAGAGCAGTTGCAACACAGAATTTGAGACAAACTTCTTTAAGCTCATGAACAATAGCCTCTTCGGAAAGACCATGGAAACTATACGAAAGCGAGTCAATATTGAGATCGTCAATAACGCTGAACGTCGCAATAAACTTGTATCATCTGATAATTTTGTTAGTATGAAAATTTTTAATGAAAATCTTGTCGCGATACAGAAGAGAAAAAGAAACTTGAAGTTGAATAAACCAGTTTCATTATGATTTTGTTAAGGTTAAGTGGCCTGTTGCGAAATTGTTTTTTTACAGATACTGATTCGTTGATGTACAAAATAGAATCTGATATTTACAAAGAATTTTATAATAACCGAGAACTGTTTGATCTTTCTGATTATCTAACAAATAGCGGATATTACTGCGATGACAATAAAAGAGTAATAGGAAAGTTTAAAGATGAATTTTCTATGAAAATTGCAACGGAATTCATTGGATTGGGTAGTAAATGTATTGCTTAAAATTATCTGATAATAAGGTCAAGAAACCAGCCAAGGGAATAAAAAGAAATGTGGTCGGTAAGGTAAGAGGATTTGAAAATTATAAGTCGGAGTTAGACGGTTTTAGTGGTCATGTCGAAATGATGGCAATAAAATGTCGTAAAATTGAGACGGATATTATAATAAAATCTGGCCTTTGTAATTTCAATGATAAACGATATTGCTCTGATGGTATTAATACATTCGCGTCGGGATGTAAAACAAATGTGATGTTGATTTTAGCAAAGTAGATTTTTTTGATTGGTTGCTACAGTGAATCTCAAACAAATTTTGTGTGAAATACCAGATATAAAATTTGCTAGCAATTACATAGTAAAATTTTGTGTGAAATATGAGTAGTCTTGTATAAGGGGTGTTTCTGGGTCAAACCCCTATTTTATTTGACGACGATGATGATTCAATACCATGTCCTCGACTGGTAAACGATTATGTTGTTTTCTTAGTTGTTTAGACTAACTTGAGGGGGCAACGAGAGGGGAAGAATTATGTTGTCGTCCAATACAAAATAGGGTTTTGGGCCAGAAACCTCTTTATATTAGACTACATTTGACTCCCTTATGCAAAATTATGATTAATGTAGAAGACTTAAGGGAGATGTCCAGTTAAGTAAATAGTAAGCGATTAGACAATTAAAACAGAAACGGAATGTACCATCTAAAAATAAACAACAAAACAAAAGAACCAAATATTCATTGAAGAAGAATGGAAAATAGTGTAAAATGGATAGGATGTTTCCTCCTAATTGGAAGTATAATCGGAGGGACTGATTATTGTACCTTTGTTTTCAGCTTTACAAGCAGAACTTTTTTAATTCACACAAGACGCGTCCTCATCTTTATCTCATCTTGCATAACTGACCTCTTCTATGGGTGATTTCTTCTTCTTTCGTTAACTGATGGGGTGGGGAGTGTGGTATCCACACTGTAGCCTGAATTCTTCCCAAGTTGAACGGTTTCTTTCAGGACTGTTAATTTGATTCTTTGCATTTTTTTCAAGCATCATGTGCTTTCCGAGAATTAATTCTTACCAACACTTGGGTCTGTAGATGTGCATAGCAGTTTGGGGAAAAAGTTATTATCCCTGTCATAGGCTGCTCATGAATCATCCCATGCCAGTCGTATAAAAAAGAAAATAGATGACACAAAAAAATGTTTCATATACATAATTGAATGAAAACCGCTCCGGTGGCCTAGTGGTTAGAGCGTCCGCCTCGGATGCGGGAGGTCGCGGGTTCGAACCCCGGCCGAGTCATACCAAAGACTTTAAAAAATGGTACTAACGGCTGCCTCGCTTGACGCGCAGCATTAAGAGGTTAGTGTTAGGACTGGTCGGCCTGGTGTCAGGATAATGTGACTGGGTGGGACATCATGCCACATGTCTGCGACATGATGCCCCAGTGCTAGACATCACTATAAACTGTCACACTGCAGACATCGTAGCGATATGACTGAAAATTTTTTAAAGCTACGTTAAAAGTCTAAATCACACACACACACACACACACACACACACAATAATAAGAAGAGAAAAGAGTGAAGTCAACAAGCTTTGTAACAAAATAATTTATTTCCCTAGAAAACAATGTAAAAATTGGAAATAGGACTTACTGTTTGTGAATATAATCCAAAATTTAATCCTAAGATTGAAAACTACAAGTCTCATCACTAAACAGTTCTAATAAAATCCAGGTTCGAATCTCGATGAAATTCCAATATGAAGGCGATGACGTCAGATGAGACCGTTGTACTGGTGGTAACAGATCCTCAACTGAATCACAGTTTATGTTTCCGTATAGAACTCCAGAATAAATTTCCACTGAATTTCTTTCTTCTAGAATTTTTTATAAAAAGACACACTTGTTTGGTTTTCTATTGAATAAATTATTAAATTCCAAAACCAAAAGAACTTCAAACTGGCAACAACAATTAGAAACCTCTTGAGCCCTCAAGGTTTAAAATACAACTGAACAAATTTAATACCAATTGGTTGTTTTAAGCCTCGATTTTAGGTCACATGGTACTCCACGTGATAGGCTGCGTGATTTACTAATTTGAACATCGCAATAAAATAAAATGCCATTTGTCACGTATGCAAGAATAGCCCTATCTAAGTACCAAATTCTTACACTGAAAATATATAAAATAGAAAGGCTGTTTACAATCTAGTTAATACGTGGGCCGAAATGACCTTGGGAATAGCCAATCGTTAACACTCGATGTTTACAAATCTATGAATCAGGGTGAGCTAAAAATCGTGCTAATGTAACACCTTTTGCGTTCTATACAAACAGAATTTACTTCAAAAAATATTGAATCCCATGAAAATAATCATTACAATAAAATGTAATGAAACAAAAATAAAATAAAAA
>JAECUM010036353.1:0-12614 GCA_016617855.1 Megalonaias nervosa
CGTGAAAATCTGACAGCGACCGCTTAGGAGTCATGTTCTCGTGACCTTTGAATAATCCAATGGAAATGCACTTTTCAGAAATCTAAAAGTGAATCAAATCGTTCGGCATGCATTGATCCTCTTCAGCTATACTGCTCAGTCTCCCAAACGCGAAGGAATAAGACTTTATCTAACTGGCTGATAAAATTAGCGATTATGGTAACAACATAGGTCACCAGAAAATGACCCCTAAGTGGTCATTGTCAGATCTTCGCGTAGGACAGTCGAGATATGATTTTAATCAAATTGAACTTTGTAAACTGTGTATTGTCGTTGTTGTTAAAGCATTAACCATTGTATCAATTTGTATTGAAAGAAAGCCTTCTAAAACCTATTCGCTCTTAAAGTTACATATGCCGTGGGTTTCAAGGGATGTAAAAGTGTCGACAAATGCGTATTTTAGTCCCATACAAATGTCATGAACGTTTACTTGTTGGTGAACAGGGAATCGGAGCAAATGACAATTAGTACGAAGAAAGAAAACTCGCTGAGGTCTTGATTTTATTCGATAGGTCAATGGATGCACCTTCATGAACGACAGTATCGCATGATGAAATCAAACATTCTTTTCGAACAGCGATGTGCCTTAGGCTTTCACTAGTATAGATAATATGTCAGACGGTAATATGTCAAAATTTTATTTGTAGAAAATTAAGTTTTAAATGTTGGAAGCTATGTGGGAAATCTAAAAAAAAAAATAATTAGGCTAATCTTAAATATATTGTATAGATTTATATTTATGATCCATTATTTTCATTTATAAATATGGGCGTCCGTTTTAACATATATTCAATTTAATACAAAACTCTAATATTTTGTACAGAGATCTCTCCAAATAAATTAATGACCTGTAATATATATATATATATATATATATATATATATATATATATATATATATATATATATATATATTAGAGACATCTAAAAATCATAGACCTCTTTAAGTTGTGCACCTGTAATTGTAATCTATATAAAAGAGTTAGAGACATCTCTAACTCAAATGCCTCTCTCTCTTTCTCTCTCTCTTTCTCTCTCTCTCTCTCTCTCTCTCTCAATTCGACAATCTTTAATCCATTTACGCAACACTTTTGGTGATTACTTCAAATGATAGAAAAAACAAATGGTTCAGCAAATAATAGAAATATAAATTTATTCAGCAATAAATGATACTAATCTCGCTAATTTGCATACCCTTACTTGTGAAAGAACAATCTAGAAATCAAATAAGCGCTCAAATTGGATTAAGTCCCTGATTGGACGTAACACATATCATATACTAACTTATATATGTTAGTCGCAGCAAATATGCAGAACAAATTAATTGTCAATCCCTTCAGGACGGATGGTTGATTAGTGATGTTCAATTAGGTTGTCAATCCCTTCAAGACGGATGGACGACGAGTGATGTTCAATTAGGCTCAATTCTTTCTAGACGGATGGTCAATACTTGGTCATGTTCGATCAGATTGTCAATCCCTTCAAACTGCTGGTTAATTGGTCATGTTCGATATAATTTCTAAACAAATTTGCGGATATTTCTGTAATATTTGTATAAGACAACCAGCCAGAATGACCAGACACATGCATACTTTTTCATTTATTGCGACCCTGACAAATGCCACGTACTGTAAATATTCCTTTTTCCTCTAGCCATCGTATAGAAAAACACCTACACAATATCTTTGTCTTACCCAGGCTAGATTACTCCAAATTACTTTCTGGGATTTAATTTTATTGTTATATACCCTAAAAATAAATATATAAAAATAAAACCATTGTTTTCTTTCGCCTTGGTCTCCCCAACCCACACCCAACCCCACAAATTTCAACATTTGACGCCACGATACTTTCGTTAATACCATTTTACCTTGAATCTTTATACCCTAATTAACATGCACAGATGAACAGCAGTACATAATCCTCCAAAGAGGGTGATGCAGAAAACAAATCATATAAACTTAGCAGTATTCAGTGAATGTAAATTGTCCTTGCAGAGCTTTTGGGCAGAGTACGATTATTCCATTAATAAAATTGATGTCCATTGAGCTTAATTAATAAAATCTCAAATGGTACAAGCAACAAATTTCAGAGAGCATAATGATTTTTTTTGTTGTTGTTGTAGGGTTTAACACCATTTTGAGCACAATATAGGCTATATATGGCGGCCAGTGTAAATGATGGAGAAAGAACCCGGGGAAAACCCCGGAAAGAACCATCGACCCACGAGAAGCCACTGGCAAGCTTTCTCACATACCCACAATGGCCCAACCCGAGACTCGAACCCAGAAAGACAGAGGTGAGATGGCAGTGACCAGTAACGGTAAGCGCTTTAGACCACTCGGCCATTCGCCCACCCCCACCCCCCAGAGCATAATGAGATAGCGCGTACACACACACACACACACACACTTACTTCCGATTTGCAAGAGCATATAAACCTTGCCAAAAACATGTAATTACATATATTAGCTTTGTTTTGCAATAATTTCTGTAACACTAATAAAAACCCATAAAACAGCCTTACATAAAACTATAAACATCGGCAGGTATATTTCATAAGTAATTTGTTTACGGTCAATTTTCAGTCCAGTGCTATTGTCACACTTGTGAATCAAAAGGCCTCTTTCTTAACTTAGCATATGTCCATAAGAATTACATAACGTAAATGTGCAGATTTTGGTGGTGATCTTAGCGCTTTTCGAGCTATTCTTCAATGCGCTAATTATTTACAGCGCTCCATATTTTATGAAACTTAATCTTGTATCAGGAAAATATAATTTCTTTAAATTATAATGGCGTCATATAATGAAAATCATACATATAGACTAAGAAAAGTACATTTATAATGCTTTTTAGCTTGTAGTCTCAGCATTATATCATCATCAGAAAGCAGCAGAACAAGACAGCATAACTGTATTAATCACAATTTTTAATTTTCGCTTCCAGTAATAGTTATGATTTCATATGGCTTTACTTTTTAGCTCACCTGAGCGTATGACCAAATAAGCTTGTCATATGGCCCTGCTTCATTTGTCATTCCTACATCAACACATTTGCCATTTTTAACTTCTTGTATAAAAACACAAAGACAAATTATAGACAAATGATAAACACATTTGGTTGAGAGTTTTCTGGCTCGAAGAGCTATACAGTGTATTCAAATGGTGCAGATCTGCCATCAAAATATGGCCACCAATGCTCGAAATAGAAAAGTTTCTATCTATAGACTGGGTTTTAGCATTATTATGTCTGTTATTTGTTCTGCTCTCAGTGATGTCACATTCAACTGAATCTATTTACCTGGTGATGTCACATTCAGCCTTTACCTGGTTTATTTCGCACCATTTTAGGCCCAAGATGCTATGTTTTTTCAAGACTGGTCTCCCAACTTGATTTTTTTAATTTTTATTATTATGCAGTCATGTTTGTTTATAGAGACACAGGACACCTACAGAAAATGGGTTTAAACTCACGCGCGACAAAAAATAATAAAGAGACCAGTTATTATTTCATATAAGAAAGTTGGCTTTGGATGCCTGGTAAAAATAATTATAGTCTTCTTCTAATGGATAGAAGAGTTTTGTAATATAACTGAAGAGATCTCTACTTCTATTAAAGACGCATTTAATTAATTTCTTTGATTTGTTGAACCAATGCAGAATTAGAGCGGTCATAAATAATATTAGATATCTAAACCATTAAGTTAATAATTTGTCTTTATCGTTTGTAGAGGTCTTCAGTTTAATCCAAGAGCTCTACATTTCAGTTATAGACATTGCGGACAGTAATTGAATTAGTGGTCTCTAATTGGTCCAGAGAGATTTCTAATTGATATGCAGAGCTCGTCAGTTCAGTTGTAGAATTATCTTTTATGCCAGAACAGCTCTCCACAAAAACAGATAGCTCTGTATTGTATTGCATATATGTAAAAACGGCCGAACATATACATGCTGACTGCACGATGATACAAGGACGATAACTCCATTTAATTAAAACCTGATTGTAACAACATCAGAATTGTTACTACAGTAAAATGGCTGGAAACGAACCTCTAAGTTAAAGCTGACTGTACTACGTGTGGACACGTAATGCTAACAACTGTTTCCAAGTGACATGTGAGATTCCGATATTTGACAACAGTTCAAGAGACAAAATCAGATTCCACAAGGTAGTTGGCTGGAATATTTAACATCAGTTTCATTTCGGAAACTACTCTCAAACAATTTACATACAGAAATAGTTCATACTGAAAGAGGTCGATGACGAAACCAAAGTAAGTACGTGCAAATAAAGAAAATAAAAGAAACAAAAGCGGGATCGCTGAATTAGTTGTTGTTACTATGGTTACAGTGTTTGTGTCATTGTAATATTACCCTCTCTATCGGATTGTACGAAAAGATTCAGTGGGATTTAGACCTGGTCGGTCTGGTGTCAGGATAATGTGACTGGGTGGGACATGATGCTACTTGTCTACGGCATGATGCCCCAGTGCTAGGCATCACTATAAACTGACACACTGCAGACATCGTAGCGATATGACTGAAAATTTGTTTAAAACTACGTTAAAAACCCAAATCACACACACACACACACACACACACACACACACACACACACACTATTTTTGTCCATTAATTAATGTCTTGAAGCTTGCCGTAAACGGATAGCTTTATTTACAAACGGACTTCTACCTTCATTGCACTAACTGCATTAAATTAAGTTAAAATTCGTATTGCACGAATTATTCGTGGTCAGTATTTCTCAAAGAATATTATTATATTTCATATATTCAATCTTATCACACACACACACACACACACACACACACATGCGCGCGCGCGCGCGCGTTTTTATATTTGTATGTGTGGGAGTGGATGTGGTTTTAATAAAAGCAAATTGTACCGGTGGTATTTCGAGAACAAATACGAGCAGTAAATGACAAATTACAGCTAAAATATCCCATAAGTATCATACCGGAAAGTCAGATGCGGGTGAGAGTAATGTTGTATTGTTTCATCTTAGAAAATTTTAGTTTCATGACGTACTATTTCTGAGGGTCTTTTGTTTACAAATCTATGTTAGATGGTACTTCTTGCGCTTTTGCGTCATTGTGGACTGATTTGCGCAATGTCACCGCTTCTATCGCGACAGATAACCTTATTTATCACCTTTTGTTTGAGACTGTCAATAATCCATCCCATTTTATCTTCAATATATTCTATTCTTCCAAGTGCAGCAAAGACGTGATGATACTGGCATCAATGGGGATGTCGATCTGTGATAAATATGATAAATACTGGATGAACTCAGTGTCTTAAAGTTAAGAGTTATATCCCCAGAAAGGTGTTTGACTTGGATTAGGGAGGTGATTCGTCCCAGCCAAAGAATCTAAATCTACATTACATTAGCCATTTAAGCCAATTAACTAACTATGAAGGAAGAGAATGGTCTCATATTAATTGTCATGGTCTTTAGGCTTGCACCAAAAATGGAACATTATTCGAGGAGAGATTATCCGTCTAATTTCTGAAATTCCTCCAGACAGGTGTGAAACCTTGATATTCGTCCTGATAATAAAATATACAGAAAGTATTTTTACCAGTTAAATTAATGCAACCAAAACGACCCGTATATTGTAGTTTCCGCCTGGTGTACACAAACATTATGTGTATAAAAGATACATTTTAAAAACTCGATAAGTAGAGTTGAATATGGGCCGTTGGTTCCCTGTGCTTCTTTGTGAATAAAGGGGAAACAAGACCAATATCCTGTTTTTTTAACATGTTTATCAGCATTGAAGATGTGATTTTTTAATAGAGAGAAAATTAAAGTGTTTAACTTATCCGCATGAAGCATAAAGTAATCCAAAACAGGGAGAATACTCAATTCAACCAAAGCCCTCAGAATCAAACGATCGTTAAAGGTGTTGCGACAATGCAAGTGCATTATCGATGTAGGACGTGTTTTCTACGTGTAGATTGCTTATAAAATATATATGTATTTATGTGGGTAAGTATGTAGGTGTTAAAATTCATTTCCAAACGCTGATGTACAAAATTACGATTTTGTTTTTCTTTCAGATGGAGGTCAAACGTGGAATAAAATAACCCACCCACCCTATCTCATTCACGTTTAAGTCGACTTCTTCCTTTGCATACTCCAATAATTTATGACGAAATTAACAATGACCTAAATTCAGTATAATACATGTAATTCTTAGTAACTAAAAATTACACGTGCTCTGTCAGATGATGTGATGCGTTGAAGATCGTCTTTGACGCCCACAACATGACATAAACAGCTATTAACCACACAACGCTCGGTTCTACCACGTTTGACAGTCATCCTGTTTCGTAATACCCACTGGTGGTTATTTCCCAATTGTGATCCTTTTCGGCCACTTTTATAAACTGCGCCAGTTTGGTGTATAATTTCTGTTATTTTATCTTAGTTCTAAAAGCATGATATGCTATCACCATTATCGATTCTTCTCTAGCTTACACTCCACTTTATCCCGGTTTAAACCAGTGCTCGTACGCAAGATGTTCTGACGTAAACCAACATAGGGTATAGATAGGGAACGATGAACTTTGGTTTTGTATCGTGTTATTCCACGAGGAGAGAGAAACAACAACAACGTATTAGAGGTAATATGTACTAAACAGTTCAGCACAAAGAGCAGCAAAGCCCTGCTCTGTTTTTTTAAAACAATCCTTACATAATTTCATTCAAGGAACTGTAATATGCATAAATTATTTGATCAGTCTCGACAAAGAGCTTTGGATTTTGGGATTGATAATGACCACTATAACCCAGGGCCGGACTGGAGGGGATTGGATAGTTCCCTTGGATATAGCTTACCCTGATATAGCTATAATAATTATACATTTTAAGGAATGCTTTCAGGATGTATTTGAAGATCTATGAGGTCTCCCCATCGTAAGTGCCTAAGGCCCACAAAGCCTTAATCCAGCTTTGCTATGGTCCTTGTCAAGGTTCCTTAGAATACCTGATAATAATTTTTTTTCTGCTATTAAATGCAGCAAAGTTCGGGATTGAAATCTGTTTTAAATCTCTGAATTATATGTTGAAGCTTTGGTTATGAATTAAAAGTTGCATTTGTTGGGTATGAATTCATGAGATATCAAATTTAGATGTTGTTCTTTAAGCACAATATATTTTACGTCTAATTTATGCTGATTTCAGCCATAAGCAAAACATATTCAAAAGTTCTTTCTCTGTCTGTCTGTCTGTGTATGCAACTATTTAATGCTGCCTTTCCCCTAAAAAACCCAATACTTAAACCGAAACAATGTTGTTAATTGTTAAATATAGGTATATATGATATTACGTTCGAGAGCAACTCATATGTTACGGTAGGTTTTGTTGTTGTTGTCTTTGGTGGTAGTGACGGTGTTCGTGAGTAGGATTTCCACAAGCTGCTTCTTAAAAGTTAATTTTATAACCGACGTCTATTTGTCGTTTTTGAGTTCACCACATATATTGCGACGGAAAAGGCAGACATTGTTGCTATTATGACTTTGTCTGCTTTTGCCGCCATAATGTGCCATTACATCAAAACTTGTATCTAATATAGTTCTCAATGGCGTGTGAGGTTTCTTTCTCGGCTTGACGGAAAAGACCGAGGATGTTCAGACTGCGGTTTGAATAGTTGAACTCTACTGTGTGAAGACATCTGTGCATGTGCTCTCGTGTACCTTTAAATAGGTTATTTCACAACAATCTTAAAAATGTTTCCGATTGTCATTTTCTGGTGAAGTTTTAGAAACTATATAAAAATTATTTAAGTGGTAGTTGATTAAATATTTTTACGTGTTCGCAATCACATTACTGTAATCGCGGTACTCCTATCAAGTTAAAAATAATTACAATGTATAGTTTTTGCTGTGCTGAAGTGAAGTCATATGGCCAAAATACACGATCGACAGAGCACATAAACCTGAAAAACCTAGCATGCTCATCCATATACAATACAACTAATTCAGGGTTTTGCTTTTCTTTCAGAATCGTCTGCTGTATAGAATGGATCAAATGAACGTCAGCATACAGCGACCTGTGCTGTCAGAACCAAAATTTGAGGAGTTATTCTCGAAACCAGACGTTGGAAGTTTTTCGCTAGTAGATTCTGCACGGAAAGTCTGCTCTCGATGCGCGTGCAGCTCGAAATGTGCCAAATCGTTTCTGATGGAAACATTCCCATTTGTAAGAATCATGAGAAAGTACAGCTTGAAGAATGATTTAATCAGTGACATCATCTCCGGTCTCACAGTGGGAGTCATGAATCTTCCTCAGGGTAACTTGGCATAACATCAAACACGATAGGCATGCTATAATTTAACCACATGTTGAGAATATCTGTGCAAGGTTCATTAAACACACACACACACACACACACACACACACACACACACACACACACGACAGCGTGACCATTACCATGCAATGAGGGGCCCCGAGTGGCCGAGTGGTCTAAAGCGCTCACCGTTACTGATCACTGCCATCTCACCTCTGTCTGCGTGGGTTCGATTCTCGGATTCGGCCAATGTGGGTATGTGAGAAAGCTTGCCAGTAGCTTCTCGTGGGTCGGTGGTTCTTTCCGGCCCGGGTTCTTCCTCCACCATTAATACTGGCCGCCATGTATAGCCTATCTTGTGCTGAAAATGGCGTTAAACCCTACAACAACAACAACCATGCAATGAAACCTATGAAGACAGAAACCCTGCAGGATCAAAAACACAATTGGGGGTTTTCGGTTTACTAAGGTTCTCTGACACTATTATTATACTACTATTATAACAATATTAATTTTGACTGCTTTGTTGTTTTTTTTGTTATGCCATCTATACGGTAGAAAAATGCTTGTCCTTCTGTCTAAAAGTATACATGCATTATAGCATATTGCTGGACCACTGGCTGATCCCATGATTCATTTCGGTTTTATGGTATTCATTGTAGTGTGAAAATGAAACTTCTTACGTAGATTTTATTTGGGTTTGTTGAGTAGAAAGGTTCCGGTTTACAAAGACAATTTTATTGACAGTTAAGAAGTGAAAAATTGAGACTTGAAAAATATTTCAGTTCTAGGGGGATGTCGGTCTAATGAGGTTTCGGACTTGAGGAGTTTCACTGTTCGTATTGCTTGCCTAATTAACGTTATTTTCATAAATAAATTAAAATTATTGAAAAAGAACATTCTGTACCTCAAAATGCATATTGATAATTTCTTTTTTCAAATCCACCAGAATTGGCATCTTGATTCGTTTATCTGGATGAAAGAAAGGAATGAACACCATTAACAGAACAACAATACTGGTAACTTGGTTGCTTAGAGGATTTGTTTCTGTATGTACAGTAGCTAAAACTTGTAGGTACGCCAGCTTCCTTTTCCATGGCAATGTTAACGTCTTTGCAGCAGAAAGTCTTTGTTGAGAATAAGCATGGAAGATGTGCTATTACCCTTGGTCGATGCAAACTTAATTCAGCTCCCACAATATTAAACCCAATGCACGTTTTATAATAAAGCCCCATATTTTACCTGACAAGCATGCAGGGCCATTGGTAGTCCATCGTTCTTTCGTAATATGTTGATGTTTCATTTGATCAGATATAAAAAATTAAACGTTAAAATACGATCTTGTCGAAAAGTTACAATTTATATAAAATCAAGGTGGGTCAGTAAATCATTACGTGCTACTATCAGAAATTAATCTATAAGCAATGATATGCAGTGTATATGCCCTGTTTCCCTATACAACAAAGCTCCATATTGGACTCTTTACCAAAACCACTTAATTATATGTTGTACTTGCGTTACTTCACACCAGTAGAAGTATATATGAACAGATTCATCATTGAACAGGCGCATGGATAAGTCAACTCAGCTGCAACATTATTTTATAGACCTTCACGCAGCAGCGCACTAACGGGGGCGGACGGGGCGGTTGCCCCGGGCACCAGATGTCTTGGAGCGCCAAAAGAGCTGTGAATAATAGAATTTAGATGCCGGGAAAAGCCACCAAATGGCATTAAATTGCAGGAAAATCTTTGGCGGTCAGCGCTCCGTCAAGGGCCCCGCTGGGGGAGCTCACAGCGTTCCCCCAAGCCCCTTAGCTGGGCACCATTTACGCCACTGGCCCGGGCGCCATTTACCCAATAGTACGCCACTGCTCTCACGCCACTTCTACTGTAAACGACGCAACTGAATCCCATAATAACACCAGCATATTGTTCTATCTTTGGAACTGCAAGTAGATACAAACGCCGTTCTTAAGGCGTAAGGTATATGTCTCTTTTCGTGAATATGAATACAGTATTTCAGATAGTTGAAAATATACATTGCATAGTGTTATCTTCTGTCTTCAGATTTGTATTTTTCGATACATCTAATTCTTTCGGCTTTCATAAATTTGGCAGATAATAACTACCTTGTTCTAAAGGAATAATTTAAGGCAGCTAGTGAAGTTATTTCAAAACGTAAATCTTCATATTCAAAATGTATTTAACTTGCGCTGTTTTTTTTTTTCACTTTCTAGCCATGTACACACACATCTCTTTATCTTAACAAATTGTCGTCTATTGTGGTAATGCACCACTACGCATGGTCTGACTGAGAGCTAGCATTTTCTCATTACGGTAAAGTTCCAAATTAATTTTCACACACACACACACACACACACACACACACACACACACACACACATATATATATATATATATATATATATATAAATATATATATATATATATATATATATATATATATATATATATCTGTAACATATACAATGTCTGTGTGTCTGTGCATATATAACACATATATGTGTGTCTGTATGTATCTATATATGTATGTATATATATCTATATCTGTATATGTATATGTATATATATATATATATATATATATATAAGTACGTATCCGGCTCAGTTGAAATCGTGAGTTTTATGTTTTCTTGTTTCTGAAATGACTTCTATCATTGTTCATTATTTTTCCAAAAAGTTAACTGTTTCGCCATCATCCTGGACGACACAGATTTTTCACCGACGGAAATAAATTACATTTTTGCTGACACATCCTAATCTATAGTTGATTTTATGAGTAACTCCTGTCGACAAACTCGTGATATCAGTAATCTCAGACATTTTTCTATATCTTCTACAAAGCTTTTTTTATCCTCGGGTCTATTGTTTTGTTCTTGTAACCCCCTTTTCAAAACGCTCCGAATGTCTTTTGTTGAGTGTCTCCTCTTTTGAGCAGATATGTATTATGGGAATGCACGGACCGAACGGACGTTGTTTGATTACATATGTAAAATGATAGCTGGTAGGTAAAAAATATTTACGGGAATTGATAGTTTTACAATACAAGTCACTTTCAGTATTTGCATCTTGTAATATGAATCCGGTATCCAGTAATATATTTGACTTGTCTGATGATCCCAGTGTTAACTGGATGGAAAGATGCAAATTGCTAGTAGATGCAGTTACTCCTGTGTTTCTACCCATTTACTCTCTACATTATCAATAAATCTACACCAGCTTAGGTGTGTGTGGAGTGCTTGATTCAGACGTGTTTGATTCAGTCGTATTTTGTGATAATATTTCTCGATATCGTTGAAGTGGAGAGAAGTGTGGGTTTTGAGGTGCAAATATTAATGCCTTTGGAGAGAAAACTGATATGCGACTCTTACAGTTCTACTGAGGATACATATACTTTGTTATTGACATTAGTTTTTAGGAAGTAATTATTTCTGCTAACTTTTTGTTCCTTTTTTTATTAGCATGGTTGGGGGATCTGGATAAAACCATTTAGTTGTTATACGATATCCCAAGACAATTTGTTTGTTGGTATATTGAGGACGTTGTATTTAGAGTGTGGATGGAAAAGAATATAACTTATATGAACATTCATGACAGATGATCTGGTCACAACTGTTCTTCAGAATTTCTTGATGCGACTGGAAGAGATTGTTCAATTCTCTGACTTGTTGAGTATCTTTAGACCTTGGGAGATGGAAGTGATTGATCGATGAAGTTTACAAAATTGGGACTTTTCTTTCATGAAAAAAAAAAGCTGTGTGAATTTCCAATCACATGAGGCGTCAACTGATTTTATTAATGATATTGGGTGATAGTATTTTCACTGTAATATAAGTAATCGATGGTGTTTAGTCTTCACCTTCATTTTGCTCATAGATCAAAGAGTACAAAAGAAATATATAATTTCTATACAGAGACCTAAGTGTGGAAAAGAGTTATGTATGTTCCATTCAGACACCGAAGTGTGGAAAAGAGACATTTATGTTCCATACAGACACTTAAAGGTGGAAAAGAGACATTTATGTTCCATACAGACATCTTAGTGCAGATAAGAGAGACTTATGTTCCATACAGAGACCTAAGTATGGAAAAAAGAGATTCATGTTGAATACAAAGACCTCAGTTTAGAAACTAGAGCTTTATGTTCCATACGGAGACTTACGTGTGGAAAAGAGAGATTTGTGTTCCATACAGAGATCTAAGTGTAGAAAATAGAGATTTGTGTTCCATATTGA
>JAECUM010036354.1:0-56923 GCA_016617855.1 Megalonaias nervosa
CAGAAGCAAAAGTTTCAGTTTTGGCATAATCTGAAAAATTAAAGGTGGGTCCCATGATGATGAAGACCCAAGTCATTACATAATATGTATGGCGAACATGAAAATGCTGTGGATGAAAACATGTACACATATAATCGGGTGTCAGGGATATTTTTGTTATGCTGTTCATTTTCATTTTGTCAGTGGGGAATGGGATGTCCAGTGCAACCATATTTGTTTCTGCAACTGTTCAGCTGTGTATACTTGAAATCATTAAAATCTATGTTGGAAATTAAAAAGTACCAAAATTAATCCATAAACAACAAGAGACGAAATAGTTGTATTTATACTAAGTAGTTTGTATATATTTATAGTACATATACAGGTATTTAGATTTAGCTCTACTAGTCATAGACCAGGAAAGCCAACAAGATGGTATGTTATCTTCTGTCTGTTAAGCACAAGTTTGTCAACAAGATTCCTAAACGTATGATAGCCATGACACATTACACATAGTCATCCAAAAGTCTGGTTGGTCCTAAATGAAAATGGTACTGCTGAGGCATCCAATATGGCCACCACGGTGACCATCTTGAAAATCTTGTCCCATCTTATCCTGAATGGATGGTCATATCAGTATGGGGTTTTCACTAAAAATATACTTGTGTCCTGAATGAAAATTATGTATGTCTGATATCCCGTGTGGCAGTCATCTTGAAAATCTTATTGCTATTCCTCATGAACGAAATTTGACATCAGGTTTTCACCAGAGAACTCGTATGATGTCTTGGTGGTCCTGACTAAACCAAGACAGTTCTGTTTCTTTTTATTACTACTTCTGAATATCACCATGGAGTTTTTACTATAGGACATTGTACGATGTTCACTTGGTCCTAATCAAAATTGTGTCTAACTGACATCCAATTTAGCCACATCATGTGCTATCTTTAGCCATATCAACATGGTATTTTCACAAAAGGAATTGTTTTGGTGTCTAGTAGGTTTGTTAAGAAAATTGTCACGATCTGACATCCATTATGCCTACCACAGTGGCCAGCTTGAAAATATTTGTGTCCATGTTACTCCTTCATGCAAAGTCGTGCAAACATTTGGTTATAACCAGAAGTCATTTTGTGCTAAATGAAAATGGTGCATATCTGCTACCTACTGTCTCGTTATCGTGACTCCTCCATAAATGGGAAGTCATTTTGACATGGGTTTTTTCACACAATTAATTGTGATATCTATTTGTCCTTATTTGAAAATGTACCGATCTGGTTTCAAATATGACCATCATGACAGCCATCTTGAAAATCTTATCCCTACTTCTCCAAAATGGAATTTTTTACGAGGTTTCTCATCAGAAGACATCTTATAGAAATCTAGTTAGGCCTGAATGTAAATTATGCCGGTATGATATCAATATGACAACCGATGTGTCAGTTTTGGAAATACTGTTATCACTACTACGGAAGAACTGATGGTCATATCCACATAGTTTTCACCAAAAGACTTCTTACGATATCAATACATTCCAACCATTACGCTTTTTGCATAATCATTACACGTTTTTTTCACCAGATTACGTCTTGTGCTCCCTTCTATATGGGATACGCTTTTTGGTACATTAGAAATTAAAAGTAAAGCAATAAAAAGTTGTTTTTATTATAATTTTTTTTTTTTTTTTTTTGTGACAAGAATTTTGACCAGCTGCAGATCCTGGTTAGTAACAAAAATAAATGTATCTGTTTTATTCAGTGTGCTGTAATTATGGCATGTAGTATATAGATTACAGTTTTTAGGCCCAAATTACACTTCTTTGCCACTTTTATTAGCAATTTCACTTATACCTCTGGGGGTGAGGTGGCATGTACAGATATCAGGTTGATCCAAATAAAATTGTGCCCAGTAGACATCCTATATGGCCACCACAGTGAACATGCTAAAACTCTTATCACTAATTCTCCTAAATGGATGGTCATACTGACATGCGGTTTCAACCAGAAATCTTCTAATGGTGTCTTAAATGAAAATGGTGCCAATCTTAAGTCCAATATGGCCACCACAGTGGCTAATTTGAAAATCTTAACTGCTGAAGAATATCAGCAATGGTTTAAACATACTGCATTTAAAATGAACCAATGGTCTTATCTTGAACATATGAAAATTCTTCTTGGGCGCTAGAGCAGTCCCTTAGGGTGACTGTTGTTTCCTGAAATTTTAATCCTTTTTTAATGTATAAAACTTGGTGCTACATCTGTGTCGTATACTTTTTTTCTGTAGACGGTTGAGCTTATGACGCCCAGTAGTATCATTATGGGCATTTGGAATTTTATCATTGAATAAGGTCAAAACCTTCTATACCATGTAACTTAACCCTTGAATCACAAGCGAGTGCATGATTTTTTTTTTTCAAGTGCTCATGAGCCCATAAAGCAGTGTTACCAAGAGGCACCCCTGCAAGAGGAAAATCATGGAGGATTGACCTGGGACGAATTGTTGTATAAAAGCAAGGTCGAGTGGGAACAGTTCAGAGAGATTGGAATATGGAATCCAAGGTGGGGTTTTCATGGCGAGTCGTTGCTACCACAAGGCCAACAATCTGATAGTGGATGGATACGACCTCGCTGTCCCGAACAGTTGTATTGGGTATCCTGCACCAACAACTTGTGTATATGGGCGATGAT
Organism: Megalonaias nervosa; assembly: GCA_016617855.1. Taxonomy (NCBI): domain Eukaryota; kingdom Metazoa; phylum Mollusca; class Bivalvia; order Unionida; family Unionidae; genus Megalonaias; species Megalonaias nervosa. The sequence continues at coordinate 2,667 of JAECUM010036354.1, forward strand.
GCAACCAATGCCCTTAGTCGAATTTTAGTGCATCAATACTACACACATGGATGTCAACAAACAGGTACATGAGTACAAAAGCAACAGCGACAAAGACAAACTGATCCAATCAATTGTGGCTACGGCATTTGAGTCACGCAAAGTCATCGATTTCAGTCTCGTTGCAGTACACGGCTAAGAAGTCAAGCTGAAGTTTGCAAAACTCGTCAACGTTGGCGCGTCAGTATACAGATACTGAAATAAATTGTTTCTGAGTGGGTTTAACGCTGTTGGTTGTGAATTTGTTGTGTAGATAACGGTGACAGTCTTCGGTCGAATCGTCTCGGCGTATTTAACACAATGGTGCGTGTGGTTTCATTATTTGTACTTCTGTGACTGATGTAAGTCGCGAAACGCCATTTTACGATTCATTAAGAATTCATGCGCATACTGTTGTGCTAATAATCGTTCCGCAAGTGTACACTTAAATCCACAATGGCCTCGTCGCGATGGATGTTTTAAAGTGTACACTTAAATCTACAATGGCCGCGTCGCGATGGATGTTTTATTAAGAACCCAGCAACGGCTCCGAGAAGTTCTTTGTCCATGTGCAACTTCAACATCGGTGGCTGTGTTGGTGATGATACTGAATGTTTACACGCCAATAGCTTCGTTTCCTACAATGATTAACGAGTTCTTTTATGTGCGTCCTCGCACATGATCATACAGGAGAAACAAAAGATCAGCCTAATGAGCTTTGTTGGGCGTATTCACATCAAACCATACACGGTAAATCTTTCTTGGCGCTGGTGGGTACGATTGCCACAATGCTTGCTTAGCAAGCCACTCGAGAGTGACCCCGTGGGCAACTTTTGCTTTGCTCGCTAACTTTTCAATAACAGCGTCGCCCACCAATTGCGCGTACTGTGGTAAATCGGTTTCATGTTATTATATCAAGATGCTTTACCGTTAATGAGTGGCATGCTAGCAAGAAGTAACAGCAAATTTTGCCTTCATACCAGCCTTGATGATCCCTCTAGCGATTCTTTCTCCGACACCTGGCCTTGTGATCGCGTTGAAGTCTTGGATGAAATCTATATAAGTAGGTTGAGGCACACGAATATCACTTGATGCTTTGTACGCGAGATGATGTCGGTAACATGTTCCTTTGCGTTTAACGTCATTCTTAGCACACGATAAGCTATACATGGCGGCCACAATAACTGGTGGAGGAAAAACCCGGGAAAATGCCGGTAACAATCATCAACCCACGGGAAACTACTGACAGCTTACTCACAAACCCACATTGGCCAAGCATGAGACTTGAACCCACGCGGACCGGTGAGATGATGGTGATCGAGAAAGGCGATTGCTTTAGACGACACTGTAACATGCAGCATCGACGCGATATATAGGCTTTTCTCAATGTCCGCAGTAATTGTAAATAGGTCATAGAGGGAGCCAAATATGTTATTGTATTTGCTCCATGGTGTCTGGAGTATCATCGTTAACGTAGCAGCGCCAGCACCGACGCTTTTTTTAGACCCCATTTGCGTCACCAGTAGCCATGGAAGGACCGACACACGTAAACTGTTTTGCTCCCAATAGAACACTTGGAAATGATCCGTAACTTTTAAGAAGAATGTCACAAGCATAGTCCATGCAGCGAAATCAGCCCACTACAGTACTTAGATCACGGAAAGTTTCAGCTGCAAAGAGCTATTCGAGATTACTAACAAGCTAATATCAAGGAACAAATATGCACCACTTCCAACTACCTTCTCTCTAGTCGACCTTCCGGACCTGTTTGCAAATTTCTTCCGTGACAAAGTACAAACCATCAGAGATAAACTTGACAACACAATTTCAACTGACTAGTCGTCACCACACAGTTGCGATACAGAATTTCAGCGGCAACCGTTAGCAGCATTTGAACCTGTCTCTATGGATTTAGTACGTACAGTCGTGATGAAGAGTGCTCCAAATTCATGTGAACTTGATCCGATTCCGACATCACTGCTGCTTGAGTGCTTAGATCCAATATTGCCTTCACTAACTGATGTTATTAATACCTCTCTCTCATCCTGGGAATTCAAAACTGCCATTGTAAAGCCTCTGCTGAAGAAACCAACACTCGACCATAACGATTTAAAGAACTACCGCTCAGTTTCTAATCTCCCATTCATTTCAAAAATCTTAGAAAAAGTTGTTCTATCCCAACTTGTATCTCATCTGAATTCAAACAGTCCTTTTAGTAATGTACAGTCTGCATATCGCCCTTGCCACAGTACTGAAACTACTCTTCTGAAAGTAGTTAATGACCTTCTCTCTGCTTTGGATAGCGGAAAGATTACAGTCCTCACTCTCCTTGACTTATCTGCAGCATTTGATACAATAGACCATGATATATTACTTCACCGTCTCCAGCATGTATTTGGCATTCACGATACAGCCTTACTATGGTTCAAGTCCTACTTGGTCAACAGGACACAAATTGTGTTCGCAAATAGAAAACACTCCAGCCCAGTTGATCTATGTTATGGTGTTCCACAGGGGTCTGTTCTTGGACCTGTTCTCTTCATTCTATACACTCAGCCACTCTCAAGTGTCATAGATCATCATCTAGTGTCTCACCAATTGTATGCTGATGACACCCAAATATACAAATATACTGAAGTTGAAGCTACCATCCAAGACGTAGAGAGGTGCATTTCCGATGTGAAAGCATGGATGACATGTAACAAGCTGCAGATGAATGATGCTAAAACTGAAGCCATTCTGATTACAACACAAAGACTTTCTCATTCACATCCTTTACCTCAGACAATAAATATCAGCAACACAAACATTAAATTCACACAGTACGAAACCTAGGCGTTACTCTCGACAGTGCTCTCACATTGCACCAACATCTCATGAACATATGCAAGGCTGCATATCTTGAGCTGAGACGCATCAGCTCCATTCGCAAGTATCTTTCAGTTGATGCCACTAAAATACTTGTGTGTTCCTTAGTACTTTCAAGACTGGACTATTGTAACTCAGTTCTGTCTGGTTTGTCTCAATATCTACTCCAGAAACTTCAAAAAGTTCGAAACACAGCTTCTCGGATCATCCTTAGAGTACCACGATCAGAGCACGCCACCCCACCCCACCCCACCCCCCACCCCCGCTCTGTACCCTACACTGGCTATCCATTCGATCCAGAATTAAACACAAAATTTGTTCTCTGTGCTACGTTTCACTGACGGGCTCCAGTCCAACATACCTATCTGACCTCACCCATGTGTACACACCAGCAAGATACTTACGCTCCTCTTCTGACACTCATATTCTCATTATTCCCACTATGAAAACGAAATAATATAGACCACGTTCTTTTGCATACCAGGGCCCAGCAACGTGAAACGAATTGCCCACTGAACTTAGACACAAAGACACAGTGATCTCATTAAAGAGCGGTCTTAAAACTCACCTATTTCAACTACAAGAACAGACTTAAAGACCTGATAATGTTTCCTTACCTTAAATATTTGCAGCATGTTTTCTGTTTTCTAATTTAGTGGTGTTTGTTTTTATTTTTGTAATCATATCATTATATATGTTTTTCAAGTGTTGTCAAATGTTGTAAAGCGCTTAGAGCTTCTAAAGATTAGGCGCTATACAAAGTCATTATTATTATTATTATTATGGTCGGCTGTAAACGCATGAAATATGTGTTGTAGTCGCGACAGCCTGCACAAGAAGATCCCACAGTGGGTTTTGAAGAAACGTTTGCATCTGTATTCAAACCCACGCTTAAAACGGCGGAACAGGTAAAAGAAAAGTCGCTTAAACCACCGACGTCCTGATGGGAACAGAAAATAACCTGGTCCGATTGTCAGAACAACCCAATCCATTGAACACTTGCGAGATGCGAGTACGGGAATCCAAGTATGCATCGAAGTCATTAGAGAACAGTTGTTGCAATCGGAGAAGACACCCTTCACCTTGAGGAAGACATCAGAGAGGCTCTTGATAATCTTCCACTGCCACCACCACCCCTGTACGACCCAATGCTGAAAACACCGAAGCTAAAATATAATGAACAAAATCACCAGTTTATCTTTGAAAATCCTAAACGAGGCGCTTTCATTCTACCCCCCCCCCACCTCATTGTGTTGAAATTACCATTGAATGTAAGTCATGCATGGTCGAAATTGGCATGCGGGGAAATCAGTGGGCACAAACAAATCACTGACGAGCCATGGTACGATTTTAATAAAATACTTGATACATTGTAAGCAGGAGGCATTGTCCAAGGCAACGAAATGTTTATAGATATTATGAGACGAATAGAGGAGGGGGAAGATGTGAAGACGATGTCACTCACGACCACCTCAACCCGAACCCGGACTATCATACAAACCTCCCCCGCAACAAGACGCTGCTGTCGGCAAACATACAGAAGTGGTGAAACGACAACAAAGACGTGGAGTTACACACACACACCCCCACACACACACCCATCCCATCTGCACTCACAGTGGTAAAATAGCATCATTTAAACAGACGCGCAATTACACCCCCACATGTACCAAAAACCCAAAGAGAAAAGAAGGCATGTTGACATACGGTAAGAAAAATAAAAATAAATAGGACAGATTTCGAAGAGAACAAAACAAATATGCCGGTAGAAAACAAGAAGAAACGAACAGGCGGCTAGCTGAACAAAGACGTGCATATAAACAGAATCAATAAGCAGAACTGAAACAACCACATGAAGAAAAAGACATTGGGGTACTGTATGACCTCACGTTCTTGTTTTTCGTTTTGAAACACTCGTGTGATTGGTTCGCGGGGGCAGCAACGCACCAGTAGTCATTAATGAGGCAGCATCGGTTTGTTAGCGGTTGCTGACCAATGACTACGTTTCGCGCGTTGATATAGGAACTTACTGAAGATATCGATGATGTATATAACACCACTGATGAATTGTGAGGCGATTCTTCGCGAAATCAATGCTGCAATGCAGTGTGTGGTTGCAAATACAACCCCGAGCATTACCTCGATGATCTCATCAACGATACATTTACTTTATGTGATTTATGAACGATACCATGATTTGCAGTGATTTTCTCTTTACCAATCCCGCACTCTAACGTCGCTGTGTGTTTATTACAGGTGGTATATTATTCGTTTGTAGCCATTCGGGGGGTCTTCCCATGAATAACACGTTTGTTGGGGTGGGGTTTACATCTTGTTCGAGCTTTCCCCAAATGTGGAACAGAGTGATCTATTATTGATTACTCTCGCGAAGCGTATGTATCTTTCATGCCACACTGGCCGATCGACACATTTTTGTTTTACGATTGTGGACCGGGACGGACACATGTTGGATCTCCACGGGTACAGTATCGGATTTGTTGTTGGAGGTGTATGGATAGCAGTCGATTTGCTGGCGGTGCTGGTAAAGTAATCTCGCTGCAGCTGCATACGAGAATACGTATTTATTTGGAACTTCTCGCGGCGGCACAAAGCAGTCTCAATACAATAAGTAAACTGTACTAGTTGACAATTGACGATAGAATGATTAGAATGGCTGAGGTTGAAATTGTACTAGTCGAAATGGAAAACCATCAACTCCGCGCATAGACACGGACCGGGGCGTTAGCGACCAAAAACTACAATGCTTATAAGCCTACACTAGTACGGTTGCGGGATTAGGAACAATAATCATCAATCGTATGGTTTTGTAATCGTTTGTTTGATTACCGAACTAGGTTAATGTCTTCTATCCCATACGACTTTGGAGGGGACCTCTTGGTAACTTTGCTTCGTGCGCACTCGTTGTAAATCATGCAATCGAGTGTTGTTCGACGGTAAAGTCATGGGGTACAGAAGACTTTGACCTGTATCAGTAACAAAGGTTCAAATGCCCCATAATGATACAACTCCCCCGAACTTAAGGGTGGTTTAGAACTAGTGCTTGACTAGAGAAAAGGTACATTATTGATAGGCATTGTGAAATATTCTCATATCTTCATGTGCCTTATCTGATCCTTTGTCGAACATAGTAACAAAGGCGTTGCAGTTTGCAACTGTTTCGGTTTTTGGGGAATGTATATGTTCATTACATCTTGTATGGTCCATAAGGCCTTACGTTCAACACAAACTGTACACGTTCGCTTACAGAAGTGTTCTTTGACTCTAGATTGTGACATAACGCGCAAAACATCACATTCAGTGTTTTCTCTCTATATCTGGGCAATGAGAACAGATTCGATCATATACAGTTGAAACATTTTGACTTCTTCAGGTTAAAATTTTCATCCCGATCGCATCTCGTTCCCGTATCCATAATGGGTAATGCTGGTTTTGATGTTATTAGTTGCTAAATAGTTAATCGGTGACGATTTACACTATCAAATTTATTTTATTGGCCTTCTTTGTTTGTTTGTTTTATAACTGAATAATAAATGAACAAAACTTGTGTGTTTTGGTTATTTGACTGATTTTTACTTTCATATTGTTCTATCCGTAAATGCTACTATTTTAATCAAAGCCGCAACGGTATTTATTGTTTTTACTAAATATAATATCTATATATAATATATAGCTAGATATGCGTCGTTGATAAAAGACGATCGACGACTTTTGGCTAGATAGGATGTACCGGCAGTTAGGTAGCTAGGTAGGATGTGCAGAGAGTTTGATGCCTGAAAATGTGTGTATCAGTGCAGACAGGATCACTTGGGTGTGGCAGTGTAAACTTTAACCAGGTTTCATGACGGAGGGACTAAGCTAGGATTAGAGTGCTTTGTTGTTAAGGGTTTAGCGCCATTTTTCAGCACACGATAGGCAGCACATGACGGCCATTATAACTTAGTATAACTGGTGGAGGAAAGCCCTGTAAAAACCAACGACCCACGGGAAGCTACTGGCAAGCTTTCTCACATACCAGAGCCCGAGACTCGAACCCACGCGGACGGAGATGAGATGCCAGTGAACTAATTGTAAAGGTGAGCGCTTTAGACGAATCGTCGACCTGGGTCCCCGATTAGAGTGCAGTTATGATGGGCACTCAAGACAGCCTGACACCTGTGATAAAGAACATTTGCTTTAACATGCTTGTTTTGCCAGACAAATGGTTTGAAATTATTTGATTTTACTATTGAGATTGAATATAAACAAAGGAAGAATTTATGCATTTTGCAGTTGATTAAAATAATAAATATTTTCAAATCACAAATTAACATAAATTGCAATGAAAACTTTAGACGTATGCATCAGATTATGAATCGTTATAATTTTTGAATATGTGTTAATTGCCACAAACGAACTAACAAACTGGAGAAAACAACGATAAAAACAAATTAAGAAAAGAAGAAAAAATACGATCACAAAAAAAGGGAGAAAAAGGTCAGTACATTATTAGCAACAGTTAAATCAACAACTTTAAAAATATTTAATTATAATTTTTATGGAAATTGATTGAAATTAGTTAAGAAAAGGTACTTTTAAAAAAATCGGTTCAATAAATTCATTGAAGGATGTTGGTGCCGACTTCAAAAATATGTTTGAGAAATTAAAAAGATTTTTTAAATAAAAGCCTAAATTTGATATGATCTTATGATCAATACTTGAAAAATCTATAAATGTTGCCATATTTGGCTGTCTCTTTTAATATTAAAGGTCTATACTTTCGTCTATATCCCATGTAACACTAATATTTAAATAGAAAGTGAAATTCATTCTCTATCGTATTACCAAAACACTATGTTCAATTTTCAAATTATACCGAATGCGCATCTTCCTGTTTCAACATGGCGTCTACGAGATACTGCTCTGAATTTTTGTTCACAGGCTTACCCAGAATTAAAATGGGGGGTGGGTGGGTTTATACAAACAAGTAGGAAAACTCACTGGGACAGAACCCCTGCATTTTAAGGGTTTTTAGCGTATAATTTTAACCATCTAATTGTAATGAAAACCTGTTATAGGGAAAAGTTCCGGTTCTTGAGCGTTCATTTTACAAGGGACGGAAGGCACTCAGGCTCTTGCCCCCCGCACCTGGTTCTTGTTACATGTTCTGCATTATTTACCATAAGATGTAGTATTTGAGGCTTTGTAAATAGATCAAGGTCCTGGACAGAACTGCTCGTAACTAGGAAGCTGACTTTGTACTGCAAGGTTAGAGGAGGAAGATATAATTCTCTTGAACTGTTTATTGTATACATACGCAAGTTGTCAAGTGATTCTTTGCTCGCGTTTTTTAACTTTCTTTTAATTGATTGGCTGAAACTTCTTACCATGGCACTTAACCTTCATTTCTGGCTATGACTATTAATCTAGAAGTAGGGATTTAGTATGTTACATGTAGTCTAGAGGTAATACATTTCTGGGTAAACATTCAAAAAATATCTTTATAATTTCAAAATGTGGACACAAAATATCAAACTGCGACTTGTGAAAAAACATTGGCTTGGATAAGGGATTGTGACTGTAGCTGTATGCCAAACAATCCTATTAGGGAACAAGAATTACACGTGAGATTTTATACATAGTTTCTAGATGTCTGTCAACATTTTTGGCTTTAATATGGAGACAAAATTTCCACCTGACATAAATTTCACAAATTGTCACAGATATTACCACGTCAGCACAATTGCATTTTGTGCGATAAGTATATAACAGAAATAAAGAAAAAAGAACTCTTTTATTGAATAGATTCATTATGTTGCTGATACTATCCTAAATGAAATTAGGATATATATATATATATATATATATATATATATATATATATATATATATATATATATATGTATGTATATATATATATATATGCTGTCAAAGTGCTTTTTGCTGGAGAAGCTTAAATTTTCTCGGCTCATTCGACAATTCTGTTCACGTTTTCGTTAATATTTTTTATTTTTAAACCATGTCGCTGTTTCACATCTAGTTCCAGCCAAATCTAAGATTTGACGAGTCTGTTGATGTCAGCGTTTAGCTGAGCAAGTTCAAAAGTGCTGACCGTTGTAAATACTTTTATTCATTTGCAGATTCGATAAAACTTTACGGTTTGGACTATTTCTCGTCCTCTGTCAAGAGGTTTGTAACATTTACACAATAATCGAATTCAAGGCCAGTTCAGGAACATAAGGACCGATCTGCGACAAAACAGGTGCTATCCAAGAAACTGTATAATAGCAATACAAAGCATCATAACCGCCTAATTATTATACCTACACGACATTATACAATAATGCTTGGGCATATCCAATCTAACGCTGAACTAGTGACAATATTTAAAAATATGTATGTTATTGATATGAGAAATGTCAATTACTTTTTTATAATAATAATAATAATAATAATAATTAATATTATTTTATGTGTTGTCAATAAAAGCACATTCAAATTTTAATATCATTGTCTATTATTTTTGTCATTCTCTCTCTCTCTCTCTCTCTCTCTCTCTCTCTCTCTCTCTCTCTCTCTCTCTATATATATATATATATATATATATATATATATATATATATACCACTTGGCTATAAGAAAGTTTATTTTTAGATCCCCCACCATGCAAAACGAGACCATGGTAAGGGGCTCCCGCAAAAATAAAATCGGCCGCCATTTTAATTTCGGTCTGTCCCCCCCCCCGCTGCTGTATTTGTATGAATGTTTAAACATCGTACGGTTTAAATAATTTGTTTTAAAATAGTTCACCACCGTATTGAAAGATGTGTACTTCGCAGATCAAATGTGTCTGTAACGTATGAAGGAATTTATATATTCAAATATTCATGTTTTACTTAGGCAGAATTAGGTATTTTGTTATTTTATATAATTAATGTTCATTGCTAGCTGAAATAAAGTCACCAGTTACAATTTTTTGTTCTTTTTACTTTGCACTCATGTAACCAATTAAGCAACCTTGAAGCAGGATTACCTGTTTAACCTTGAACCAGGATTACCAATTTTAGTTTGGTTCAATCTGAACAATGAGCTACCTGATTACTGTTCATGCTAATATTTTCTATTATAGGACAAGTAGTAAGCAACTTTCCTATTGGTCAATTTACAACTTGCTGGTATAAGCAATATGGCATGAACAACATACTAGTGATAAACAATCAATAAAGTAGATTGTTTTTCAAGTGTGCTGGTGATGGGATTGCAGTATGAAGAACGCCCGATGATTTTGTTTAAAGGACAAAATGTGACCTTGACCTTTGGCCCATATGATAAGGTATCTATATTTATAGAAAGAGTTGATATATCAATTTTTGTATGTACTCTTTTTTATTTCTCTCTGAAATGTATGTGATAGCCTGTTCACACATATTCCAATGGAACTATATACCTTGATGTATTTTAGTACACTTACTAGGTTATCAACCTGCATATTCTTTTCTGGGCTTATCATTCTGTCCATACGCTTGTCTGACAGTCTGTCTGCTCTCTATATTGCTCTGCACATTGATTGCTTTTACACCTGTAATTTGTACTGTTGCGTTCAGATTTATTTGGTTCACTATTTCTTTATATGGATGAATAATAAATATTAGAGGTGGTCAGTCATTCGTATTGAATATGGGAGATGAATCAATATGAACATCCAAAACTAAAATCTGCTAAAGACGGTATTGTTATGAATATTTGTATTAAATCTATTGTATTGTATTTGCAGGGTAAACGAAAGGAGAAGGAATGCAATATTTGTGATTAGTTACCAACCTCATCTACAATAAACCCAATTATGTTAAAACAAAACTGTATTTTTATCCTGTTCTGGGAGTAAAAAGAAGGTGTTGTAATATTTGGCGCCCACCTTGGGACTTACTGTGCTGATGCCGAGGTTGTGTTTATGTGCATGATAGAAGGAGGACTAGATCGAGTGTATAAAACAAATAGATGTAACTCTCTTCAGTATCACGCTTGCCAGTGGAGGTGTGCCTGTTGGTACTGGAGCCATATTAATATATGAACGACTTCATCATAGAAGAATACACGTGGAACTTATTCTTGAATATTTTCTGCTTAATTTATGTGATCAAGCAAATCGTTGTGTGAGCATTTTCAGCGATACTCAGCGAATCACCTGAACCTTTTGAATGACAGTAATATTCATCATGTGCTTATACTGACTAATATTTATGCGTATTCACTGACCGCTCCGATGGCCTACTTGTTAAAGAGTCCGCCTCGATGCAGGAGATCGCAGGTTCGAACACCGGGCAGAGTCATACCAAAGACTTTTAAAAATGTTTCCAGCAGCTGCTTCGCTTGGCGTTGAACATTAAGAGGTTAGTGTTAGGACTGGTCAGACTGGTGTCAGGATAATGTGACTAGGTGGAATATCATGCTACATGTTGGCGGCATGACGCCTCAGTGCTAGGCGTCATCATAAACTGCTACAATGGAGACATCGTATTGATATGACTAGAAATGTGTTAAAACTACATTAACAATCCAAATCACACACACACACACACAAACACGTGTATGGACTCGTTAGAACATCTTATTTGTTTGTGCCTTTGACCTGGACCAAATTATATGTTGATAAAGTAGGTAAGTTTGTTTATCAAAAGTGCAAGTTGAATTAATTTGTATTTATTGCATAATAATCGAACGTGCTAGATATTTTTGTGCATTTATATCTGAAGTGCATAATATAGCAACCCAGCGTAATATCAATTCATATCAATAATTTTTTTTTACTGAATTTTATTTTTGTTGACTTGTTTAATTTTGTTACCATTCATTTTCTTGTCCTTAGTACACTTTGAGGAAATTAATACTTTGGAAGTTGTGATTTTTGTTTACATCCTTAAAAGCTGCATTATACAAGAGTTCGAATACAAGTAGTTCTGGCTCACTGGATTCTACTAGAATTATTTTACCATAAATTCTATTTTGTTTCGAATAGTACAATATTCACTATTGAAAATGTAGGTCCTTTCCCATAGAATCCATTTTGTTTCCATTAGTACAATATTCACTATTTAAAAAAGGTTATTTCGGAGTGATCACTCTTCGCAAAATTGTTGATTAACTGGCGCAATTGATATTTTTGTTCTTTATTTCCCTACCATTTATTGAATTCTGAACATTGTGGCCAATGTACTTAAATTACACATGTTACAATTATTACCCAATACATTTGTAATGTACATACTATATTCCGCAAACGTTCATGCATTTCGTGGTTTTGATACCGCAGTTTGTGAGTAGATAGGAGTTGTGATGATTCTACTCGACGCGTTCTTATTTTGATCCAAATTTAGTACATTTTCACCATCGTCAAAGTTCATAGCGATATATAATTTTCGTGTGGAAGTATCTTGGTGAGAGTTAAGGTGCACAGCATTCAATAATCAGAATTGAATAGAGATTGGTTAAAGAAAATTAGTGTGAAATTTTACAAGAACAATTTACATTTAATTTAAAATGAGTCAAAGCGCATAAATGACACGTGACTTGTATTCTAAATTTCCACACTGACTAAACACTTTATCACATACTTCACACAAGTGATTTTTTTCCCAGTATTCACCATCATATTTTTACGATGACTCAACATTTTATCACACACTTCACCCTTAAACGTTTTTTTTGCAGTGTGCACCCTCAGATGTAGTTTCAAACTTTTTACGCTGACGAAATATTTTATCACATACTTCACATTTAATTGGCTGTTCTCCAGTATGTATTTTCAAATGCTGTTGTATACTAAATTGACTAAATGTTTTATCACATATCTCACACTTAAATGTGTCTACCAGTACGCATCATCATGTGCTGATTTAAATTTCCACGGTGACTAAATATTTTATCGAATACTTCACACTTAAATGGTTTTTCTCCAGTATGCTTCCTCATGCTTTAAATGTCTACTCTGACTAACCATTGATCACACACTTCACACTTGAATGGTTGTTCTCCAGAATGAAGCATTCCATGCTTCTGTAGACTAGGCATATTTTTCACTAGTATACGTTCTTATGATCTCATTAAGCTATTTACTATTACAAAAGATTTCTTTTCACTACGAATTTTAAACTTAAATTGTGTTTCTACATCTTGTACTCTCACGTAGCAAATAACATTCATCACATTTGAATGGTTTTGTCTCTCTAGCAAATACCTTTTACTCTTTTGGCCATTTGCTCTTCCTGGTAACGATCAGATTATCAATTACAAAATGTTAATTGGAATGACAAAGGCTGGTGCATTTTTTATACTCCATAACATTGATTTGTTTATTTCATTCAAATCCGTATTTCTCTCTAGGCTACGGAAGGAAGTACATGCCCATGTCAAATCCAACTCATGTCCAGACGTACCCAAGCCAAAACGTACCCAAATTAGAACGTTCCCAAATTAATGCATGTACTACTGGTTGAGGTTTAGAAAATTGTTTGAATTTTATATGTTGATAATTCTGTAGAGAGTCGGTGTACGCGTCGACCGTTTGGGACCCATCCACCAAAATCAAACATTGCCAGACTTGAAGCAGTACAACGTAGGACAGCACAGTTTACTATTGGCGATTATCTGCAAACCAGCAGTGTCAACACCATGCTCCAACATTTGAGATGCGTTTAAAGTCCCACGGCAACAAGCAAAAGCTGCTATGATGTACCGGATTGTACACCAGCTACTTGACATCCCAGCAGCTCCATACCTCCACCATACAGGTAGTGAGGACATTGATGCAGATTTCTCGCCCCCTTCACCAAAGTTAAAGCATACAAGGACTCCTTCTGACCAACAAGAATCTGCCTGTGGAATTCCGTAATATCCAACCTAGTTAACGTCAAATCCATCTATGCCTTCAGAGTATGCCTTCTCTCTAGGCTACGGAAGGAAGCACAACATGTCCAGGTCAAAATAACTTATGTGGAACCGTACCCAAGCCAAAGCGTACCCAAATTGGAAAGTGCCCAAATTAACTCATGTCCTACAGGTTGAGGTTCGGAAAATTGTTTGATTTTTATATGTTGAAAGTTCCGTATACAGTTGGAGTATGCGTCAACATTTTTGGGACCCATCTACCCAATCAAACATTGCCGGACTTGAAGCAGTATAACGTAGGGCAGCACAGTTTACTATTGGCGAATATCTGCGAACCAGCAGTGTCAACAACATGCTATAACATTTAGGGTGAGACATGTGCATATTGATTCATCTCCCAGTACATTCAATACGAAAGACTGACTAACTCTGATATTTATTAGTTATCCATATAAAGAGATAGTGAACCAAATAGATCTGAGCGTAAGAGTACAATCTATGGATGTAAATGCAATGAAGATGGAGGGCAATAAAGAGAGCAGACAGGCAAGCGTATGGACAGAATGATAAACCCAGAAAAGAATATACAGATTGATAACGTAGTAAGTGTACTAAAATACATCAACATACATAGCTTCAGTGGAATATATGTGAACAGGCAATTACAGATTTCAGAGAGAAACGCACAGAGGATATACAAAAACTGATACATCAACTATATCTATCCATCTAGATACCTTATCGTATGGGACAAAGGTCAGGCCACACTTTATCCTTCAAAAAAAAAATCATCGGGCATTCTTCATACTGCAATCCTATCACCAGTACACTTCAGAAACAATCTACTGGACTGACCGTTTATCAATAATATGTTGTTCACGCTATATTGATTCAACAAGCAAGTTGTAATCTGACCAAAAGGAAAGTTGCTTACTACTTGTCCTATAATAGAACAAATTAGCATGAACAGTAATCAGGTACCCTCATTGCTCAGATTAAACTAAACTTAAATAGATAATCCTGGTTCAAGGTTAAACAGGTAATCCTGGTTCAAGGTCCCAGCAGTTCCATACCTCCACCAGACAGGAGCTAATGAGGACATTGATGCAGATTTCTCTCCCCTTTCACAAGCGTTAAAGCATACACCGACTCCTTCTTCCCATCAAGAATCAGCCTGTGGATCCCCCTACCATCCAACCTTGTAAACGTCAAATCCATCTATGCCTTCAGAGTAGAGGTTGGTGCGGGGATTGCATAGCTTCCACCCAAAGACCAGTTGTAATATTTCTGGCTATTCTTGGACCTCTCACCACAAGTACATAGTCCATATAATATGCGAGTATGCTCCATAGGAACACGGCACATTTTTGGAACTAGAAGAAAAAAGATTCTACTTTTCCGTAACTACTGAGCAAGTATAGCAAGCTTTAGACTGCTTTTGTTTGATCATTGTATTTGAATAATGTGTAAACTTCGTGAAATTTCCTTTGATATTAAAAGACCTTTACATAACTTAATTTTAATAGTTCAACACTGTATTGAAAGAGGTGTAATTTGCAAATCAAATCCGTCTGTAACGTATGAAGGAATTGATATTTCTGTATTAATTAGGCAGAGTTGTTTTTTTATTATTTTATATAATCAATGTTCATTGCTAGTTGAAATAAAGTCACCAGTTGCAATTATTTTGTTCTTCATACTTTGCACTCATTTAGCAACTTAAGCATCCTTGAACCAGTAATACCTGTTTAACTTTGAACCAGGATTACCTTATTTTTTGGTCCCACCAGCTCTATCTTTTCAGCTTCTTTAAACTTGTTGGGTAAAACCCTTGGAGAACCTACTGCGTCCCACCAGCCATAGGCCTCTTGAAGCCATATGTCTCTTAAAGTTTAAATCCCATTTCGAATTGTCTATTCGAACACGACAAGCAGAACCAATATGTCTGATTTTTCACGCAATGCCAGCATATTTAATCTCTTCTCTCCTCTCATCAACATTATGTACATTTGTGTACGGAGCCTTGATTTGATTCCTACAGCGTTCCTGGTCGTTGGCTCGGGATATGCTGAATGCTCCTTAATCATCTTCACTTCATATGTCAGATGCTGGACAAGATCTTTCAATTCACTAAGCTCCTTGCTTTGAGATGCCGTATTAAGATATGTTGTGATCTTGGTGCGTTTTAGCTCATTTTCTCGTTGCCTTTGTTCAGACTCAATACGACGAAGAGCTAATCTCAATTCATCAAATGTCTTGAGTCAAACTTTTGGCCACATACATCCTTAAGTGTCAGTTTAAGTCCTGTCCACAGCATAGTCCTTAGCATGTCATTTGTCTCACTAGCCTTCACTAACCCTTTCTGGACGGCTTTGTTCAGCAACATTTCCTGCCTACAATTTCTTTCTGAAATATCTTCGTCCTCGTTTTTCGCGAGCACTATAGAAATCGGCTAATAAAGTCTCTTTCCAATCTACATTGCCATAGACGATGTCTGGCTTTGATAATAACTCCCTAATACATGCTGTTGGACCCAATCTCATAATAATCGGCCCAGCTTCTCGTCTTAGGGAACGTCGGACGGCATGAAATACTGTAACGGGTCAGGGGTCAAGGCCAAATGAAATGGAATATATGGACAGCTCACACATTTTCAGTTACTAGATCTCTCAAGTGTATTGTAGTGTGAAGAAATGGTGTGTTCCCCACAAAAGTTCTTATTTAGATCATAATAGTTCAAAGCAAAGCAAATATAAATAGTCAGCACAATTTATTTTATGGCATCCAGGCTTATATGAGTTTTCTCACAAAATTTAGTGCTCAAAATGGTGAAGTATAAAATTTGCAAATCTGCAGAACAGATGTTTGATAAAGCATGTTGAAATGACAACAATATTATCAGTGGTAAATTGCATGTGAAAATCAGCATAAATGTTTATTTTATCATGATTCGTATAATCTCTAATTCAAATAATCCTATTTCCCAAACCATTCTTGCACAGACAAATAGTTCTGAAAATTTGTTCATATGACATACTGAAGTGGTAATGATATTTGTGTATCCAATCAAGGTTCAGAACCAGACCCGGGTTTGTTTGTCCAATGGTAAATATGTTAGAGTCACAGTCTAGAGTCAGATGCTAACAATGTGTAGCGTGATACACAGTTTGTCGTTTTAAGCAACAGTCTGGAACCCGATGTCAATAGTGTGTCGCTTGGGTTGAATGCGACAATGTGTGTCGTTTTGTAGCAACGAAGAATGTCGTTGGGTCGGGTATATTATTTCGACATCTAAATGTCACAGCCACTGCAAAATGGATGGAAATTTGTGATTTCAAAATGATACTTGTAACTGAGTAGGAAATTCGATAATGCTAATCGAAATCCTAAATTCCCAGTGGATAGCAGACGGCTGTGTTGATGACAACACAGTGACCGTGATGTCCGTTAAATCTCTCTAAGGGAACTTTTTTCTGATATAACAAGGAAATAAACGTTGAAACAACTTCAAAGAAACATTATAGTAATTATAAATACTAAATTTAATGTTTCGGTAGTAACTAGTCTACCTTGCTATTAATGTTCGAAATGTATCAGTTGAGAAGACAAGAGACTTTAGTTTTCTTGGTCTTGAGACCTTTACTCGAGTCCAGGAGAACCACAACTGCCAGAACGGCGGATTTATAGGTAGTGGGAAAACACTCGGGAAATTCATGAGAATGTTTTCACGAATATTTCTAAATATGGAAAAATTCGGAAAGATTAACCTGAGCGGCTACTAGTGAAAAGCCGAGCACCCAACACACACAGTAGTAAAAATAGCGCCCAATTTCAAACGACAAAAATGGTAATTATTTCACAATAAATTATATAAAGATTCAATATTGATGATGAACAGTTTCATCACACTGGTGACGAAACATTGTGAACTTACTTGAGTATTACTTTAATCCTGGAGACAAATGGAATTAATTGCCTATTTCTCTCTCCGAATAGAAGGTAAGTAAAAACAGTTTACGATCCTATCGTGTACACACTGGGATTTGAAAATATCTACATGTACCAGTAAAAAAAATTACATGAGCACGCAGAAATAACTTACTCTGCAACATATGCGTGCAGAAATATATCACCGATACTGTCGGCGCGGTCAAACGATTGTGAAATATCAGACAATGAATTTGCTGGAATTAGCAATATTTATTATCGTTATCACAGCAACACCAACTCACAGTAACCACAAGACTGGAACAGATTATTGCTAACACAACGCCGCCGATGACCACAATGATACCAGCAACGTCAACACATCCGCAGTTAGATATTGGTTCCAACTCCGATAAAAGCTCCTAATGTTGGTCACTTGAAATCGTACTGGCACAATTACGACTTTATTATAGTTGGCCAAATATCAGAGAAAAATCATTTGGTGGATTAGACGCTAATAATTCGCTGTTATTCTTGCAAAAGCACAGCGCCGTAACGTCCACCCGTCTGGGAAGTCGTCAGCGTACCAACAGGATCATGTCAAATTGAACAAAGAAATGATGAACTTCAGCGTAGTATTGAATCTATTACAGGAAAAGAATCAAAGATTACTATTAAGTTACAAGAGCCAAAACTAAAGTGCCGCCATTGAAATATTAATACCTAATTACGCCGTCGACATATATAAGTCGTCGATCAGAAGTGTGCTGGGATGGCCGATAAAAGAGCCAATTTATGTTGTACCACCACCACCACCACCACAACGATTTGATTATTTATCAGAAAAACAAATATTCATCAAAAGTCCAAATTTTGGTCATTATGGAGCAAATTTGTAATGGTAAGTTAAAGCAGATACTCCTTACTGACCAAAACCCATTCAGACATCCATAATAGACACAATAATTCAAAAGGGGGATATAATGGGTGTAAACGGCATAAAATACAAAATCATATTTCTTAATTTTTTATGATCACAGAAGATCAGCTGACTACGTTCAAACTACCTCTGTTGGGCACGGATAAAATGGATGAAGTTCTCAATGACATAATTGAAGATACAAAAAATATAAGTCTGCAACGTTTGATCGCTCTGCTATCTATGGTGGCGATATTGCTAAGGCACCTCAGAAAATACCTGAAACACTATGGGCTAAGTATCCTGGGGAAATTATCTTCTAGGATATAATTA
This sequence comes from Megalonaias nervosa, assembly GCA_016617855.1. Taxonomy (NCBI): domain Eukaryota; kingdom Metazoa; phylum Mollusca; class Bivalvia; order Unionida; family Unionidae; genus Megalonaias; species Megalonaias nervosa. Next base: position 21,613 of record JAECUM010036354.1, read on the forward strand.
TTGTGGTCCCGGAACTCGCCTCGAAATTAGACTTCACGAAACAAATCAACCAAACACGGGTGAATTTCCGGTAAATGCGATTGATCAATCGTGCTATGTTCATGATGTCGCGTATAAAAATCCAGATCTGCAACAACGACATATCGCGGGTATCAAGTTAATTCACACGCTGAATTTGATAAAGAATAAATGCATACGAGAATCATTCGCGAATTGATTAATAAGATCAGCGATGAAATTTAAAACTGTGTTATGAGCGTAGCACCCCGTAAACGCCAACAATTACATAATGGAGTCGATTTATTATAGTCCAAGAGGATATTAGAATGGTACAGCAGCAATTAGAAACCTCGCTGATGCAGCAGGTGGCACACTTGCTGTATCCGTAGACTGGTTGTCACGACAGACCATATGGCAAATTTATCTTCCACGTCCTAAAACGATTCAACATTAAGCACACCCACAGAAGTTCATCGGGCAGATATCTTTATTTTACCACATGACGTATATTAACGGCGCACATACAAATACTCGTTGCCTGTCGTAGATCTTGCAAGTAGATACAAAGGGGCTAAACCGTTATCGTCTAAAACAGCAACTGATGTCTCAGCAGCGTTGGAACGAATTTCTTCTCGAGGTCCCCGTTCTCATGGCGGTGTGCGATGGTCACAATTACTACAGGTAGATCCTTTCAAATAATTTTTCTGTGATAACGGCACTGATGCAATAACATAACGTAAAACCAGACGTGGACACACCGCGATACATCGCGATCAGGCAATTGTTGAACGATTTAATCAAGCACTTTCATAGCGACCCTTTGGACATCATGATGCCAAAGAATTGCTGAGAGTTCAGGATAGATCTTGTGAATTGGTTGCGAGACTACCTCATATAGTTCCCGCGTTAAACAATGAGGTCACGAGTGGAATTGACATGAAACGTGTCGATGCAATTGCGAAAAACCAGATACCACGACGAAAATTACCAGATCAGCCACAACAACCAGTGTTGGGAAGTAAAGTAATAGTGCTGTATTTATATGAGTCTTGTGAACTTTAGGGTGGTGCATCAAGAGCAACTAATCCTGTGTGGACTGTATTAACACATACAATTTTCAGCGTGGTAAGATCTTCTGTGCAACCACCAATCTATGGATTAGATTCAACTGCTCCTCAATGTGGATTTGACCGTGAACAATTACAGGTAATTCCTGAAAACACCCAGTTACCACCAGATTGTTACGCGCCAACAAAAAGCGCTAACAAGAGTAACACGTTCTTAGGAACGAAACTCCTCTACGTCTGTGACATTCAAGACATGTCAGAGAGACATTTTCGCGTGTGTGGCCGAGACTACTATCGATTCCATCCAAGGTAAATTGTCTTACGTCATTAAGAAAATATTGCCACAATATTATTGTTATACAGCTGTTACGCGTAGGCTTGTACAAAAATAACAAGAGAAAAGAGTGAAGCAAACAAGCTTCGTATATTTTAACAAAATAATTTATTTCCTTAGAAAACAATGTAAAAATTTGAAATAGGACTTACGGTTTGTGAATATAATCCAAAAGTGAATCCTAAGATTGAAAAATACAAGTCCTATCACTAAACAGTTCTAACAGAATCCAAGTTCGAATCCCGATGAAATTCCAACATGGAGGCGATGACATCAGATGATGTCTATCCTTATGGTAACAGATCCTCAATTGAATCACAGTTTATGTTTCCGTATAGAACTGCAGAATTAATTTCCACTGAATTTCTTTCTCCCACAATTTTTTTATAAAACAGTACACTTATTTTGTCCTCCAAAGAATAAATTATTAAATTAAAAAAAAAAAAAACAGATGAAAATAAAACTGGCAACAATCATTAGAAACACCTCTTTAGCTCTCAAGGTTTTATACGACTGAGCTAATCTCAGTTAGGACGTTAGATTTAAACACAGTCCCAGATCACGTGACGAGGCCACGGTCACTCAAATCGAACAACGCAGTAGAGAAAGATGTCAATTTGCACATGGGCTACTCTAGGTTCGATGGTACTGAACAAATCTTACTATAGGGTTCAATAAAAAAAATTTTTAAAAAATCACGTTGTCTACAGCAGAGCTGACATGCGGTCCAAGATTGACCTTGGCAATAACCAATCATTAACACTTGATGTTTAAAAACCTGTGTACCAGAGTGAGCTGCAAATAATGCTGAAGTAACATTAAGATCGGGTCAAGCCAATTTTCCGAAAAGAGATTTAAATCCAATGAAAATTATCATTACAATAAATTGAAACAAAAATAAAATAACAAAAATTAACACACAAGCAATTTAATTACATATACGTAACACATCATGCGCAGTGATGATTTTGTCGTTGTTTCAGCGTCATGTCAAATTCCACATCCAGATTAAAGTTGCGCCTTATGTTGTCATGTCGCGCATAATCAGCTAATTTTCTTCACTACTTTCATAATTCCAGGTGACGCCGTTGTTTGTGACGGCTGCGTTGGCAGGGCCACTGCTGCTGCCGTTGGCAACTCCAGCACATAGACAACCCTGTGCAAAGGAGATATTTTTGTTACTCTAGACACAGCCAGATAAACTAAATTTGACCTTTCGAGGCGATCATCGACAATCCAGATATTGGTATCTGATATTGTTAGTCACGGAAACGAATGAATTGTTATTGCATATCCCAGAGTCCAGCACGACAGGTTTGGTCGTGAAACGACTTGAGTCTCCAACGCCAAAAACCCCTGCTGTACAGCCTCTACTGGAACCTCAACGATATCATTAAGAAAGAGTTTTTGTTTTGTCTCCGTTCCTGGAATATCAAAAAGTACATTTTGTCTGCGTGTATCTGTTGGTCTATAACATAGTAGAACTAGCTGATCAGGAAATATTTCCTTGTGAAACTCAAATAATTTACGCTTCAGTGAATCACGGACGTTTTTCCTGGATGCAGGTATTAGACCATGAGAGCGCCATAAGTTCTAGAAATCTGACATTTGAGTCTCTGATGTTATGGTAAACCGTATTTCACACTGAATTTTGTCAGGTTGTAATCGGACTAACGATTTCAGTTGTCGTAGTTGTTCATCCTGTGATCGATGTCGTACAAAACTTCTTCATAGTGGCTAGCATAGTTGATCAGCCATTAGTGTGGAGTTTCACCTGTAAACCGCGGAGGTTATCCATGATCGCCACACATGATTATTGCAGTAGATTTTGTTAATAACCAATAAAGTAAAATATACCTGTAATGTTTCGTAGGATACTGTACAAAACTCATTCGAGATAATGAACACTTGGGATATATTTCTGACCTATTCGTTCGGATATTCATGCATCGCCTCGCCATCTAAAGAAACTATGATACGCGCAATGTGCTCACACTACGTTGTCTCATCTCTCTTGCAAGCCGGTGAGTTGGCGCATGCCAATAATGTCACAATTTATAAATAATACTATCGCACGAGTTGTTTTACCACACCCACTTGGACCATTCAGATTGATCATGCTGTGTCTTTTGGTTTGATCATTTACTAACGGTGATGATGATGGTTCTGAGAAATTGACATTAAAGTAATAAATATCTGGTGTTTTAACGTCAGCCGACTCTGACTATTTACTTATCTGCTCACATTTTATTCGCCATGAACCAAAGTTGGCACCGCTTGTGTCTTCTTCGATAAATGGCTCAGGAAGGTCCATTTTACAGCGACCAATATAAAAAGAATCGAATAGCGTCATAGGGAAGTCCACTGATCATCGATATTAGGTTTATTGATGAGTAGGAGAGCACTGATGATCTCAAATGAGTAAAATGAGGAGAATTGCCGTCACAGTAGCTATTGATCGTGCTAATAATTATGCCATCTCGTTTTGTTGCATTTTTCCGTACCATCAATATACCTTTTTCCGCTGTGTCCTTGATGACAAAATCTAATTCTGCTGGATCCATAATTAATCTTGTACAACGACGTGATGAACACTGAGTAAATTTACCAATAATTTTTCTGCATATTTCTTCGTCATCCTGGGGGAACCACTCTTGTCTTTGTTGTTTGTACGAAATTATCGCAGAGGTTACCAGTAACGACGCTAAAATCTTAGTGTCTAACATATATCATAATAACACTATTGGAGCCCAACCATGCTGTTTTTTGCGGTGAGATTGATATGGATATCTGGTTTATTAAAGTGTCTACCAAACCAAACTGGTATAACCGAATGAATACTCGCTGTAAACTCGAATATTTCAATCTCGGCAACTCTGGTAAGATCGATATTCGGTAGTGGCCCGTTTATTGCAACCCGTGCTATTTCGTGTGTTGGGTGCCCGAATCGTTCAAATAAACGATGACACTTGCAAGTCCAAGTAAAGACGCCGGATAAGCAGAGACAGAAATCATATCGGAGGAATTTTATTTCGCATTCCAAAAGTCGGCCATGACCAAATTCGACACAAGATTGTGATACATCATCGAGAAATTCTTTCGAAGTTGGTCGGCAGAGTTTGGTTTGTTGGGTTATATGCACAACAAGAGATGACGCCGTAAAACAGCTTTTGAGTATTTTATCTTTGTCTATGTTATGTTGTACCAAAATATGTTTAATATTTTGTTGGAGTGATTCATTCTGATAAATAATTTCATATGGTAACAGCAAAGGATCAAATGTTGATTCATCCGACTCAGAGTCATCTCCGTGAAATAACCAGACCGATATATAGTCATGCTTACTTATGTTGTAGATTTCTTTGTAGATATCGCCTTCATAAAATCGCATTATTCTCTTTCTTGGACCTTTTGTCCCCGAGGCGGTCCACGCATGTCAGTTATGATCAAATAACATTATTGGAGAACCCTTACTACAATATTTACCAACATTGTACAAAATCTCATTTGTGATTGTTCTTATAATTATTGGAAACTTTAGTGTCTTTTCTAAAAATAACCACGTCATCTATCTTAACTCCGTTGATAAGAGTTTTCCCATTGTGCTATTTTATTAAATCCCTAATTCTGTAAGTCCTTTTCCACGTTTGGAGTTTACAAAATGTTTCATTGTACATTGAGCAACATAATTTAGCGAGCCTGTTTGCATCTGAGCAAGAGCGTCTATGTATGGTTCATTTAAACGATAAGTTGCGTAGACAACTGCGAACACTGGATACTCGTCATTGTAGTATGGTTTGTCTATTCCGGTGAAAATACCTTCTTAGAATTTTAATTTATCGTGACGATATTGTTATGTCGACGTGATTCCTTAACAGGGTCGAATTTATCACGAATAATCCAAGTCGGACCATCTTCGCTGATATGTTCTACAATAAAGTTTGTTCTGAATATGTACCTACTGTCATCAACAAGATTATTAATAACAGTAGCCACTCGTTTGTCATTCATTGTGGAATCAATTAAAATACCATCACCATCTGTATTAATTGCTGCAAAAACATGAACAGTACCATCGTTGATAAACTAATTCTTCACCATTTTGATCAAATCATGCAACTGTATTTCGAATGGTGGCTGTTTCTTATGTTTGGTTAATCTGTCAAAGTCCAACTTGGTGATATACTCTTGTTCTATCTCCGATAATCTTTTTCGTTCTCGTTCAGAAAATTTGTCTCTCCTCTTCTTTGGTTTTATTTTTGTTAATCTCTCAATTTCACTAGAGGTTAATAACAATTTTATCTCATCCATAAGTTTTCTTCTGCAATTTTCGACCTTGTGAATGCTGGTTTTATCCCGGTTAGACTTAAATACTGTTCTTGCAGTTGTTTTGCAATAGCAGAGTTAGTCATCTATATAATTAGGAAGAGTATATTGGACTTTGTCCAATAATATAATATGCATCAGGCAACAAATAGTTGTCGATGGCTCATGATCGAATCAGTCACACCTTGTAAAAAAATTTCGTGGAGAGTACTGTGGATATGACATGGCCGGTTTTCGCCGCGGCAGCACTGGACCACAGCCATGACTGAAGTGTGGTGTGGGGGTTAAGGGAATGACCCAGTTATGTGTTTCTTGTGGCCAACGAAAATAGTGAGAAAAATCTGTCTTTATGGAACAGTTATTGCTATTGATTTGGAAATCTTTTCGATTGACAAAATTTGTCTTTTAAAAAATAGCCTGGTTTATTGAATTGTGCATCTTTTATGTTGACAAATTTTGTGTTCATATATCATTCCTTGCTTAGTGAACTGTATATCAATTTCAAGGACAAAATTTGTCTTCATTGAATAGTCTCAAGTTATTGAATTGTGTAACTGTTTTAACGGACAAAATTTGTTTTCATACAATGGCCTGGCTCCACAAATTGTCGACCAGCTTTACAGACAAAAATATGTCTTCATAGAACAGTACAGGCTTTGTGAATTGTGTATATGTTCTATTGACAAAATTTGTCTGTAAAGAAAAGTCCTGAATTAGTATCAGTTTTAGAAATATAAGTTGTCTGAATAGAACAGTCCTGATATAATGATTTGATGATCTGTTTTATGGACAAATTTTGTCTTCATTAAAGAGTCCCACATCCACAAAATAACTTCACCTGTTCTGTGTACATAATCCATCTTCATGGAAAAATTACTGCTTATTAATTTGGAAATATTTCTTGGATAAAAGTTGTCGTAATAGAAGAGTCCCATATTCACAAAATAACTTCACTTGTATTGTGAGCAAAATCTGTCTTCATAAAACATTTAGCAGTTATTGATTTGGAAATCATTTTTGGACAACAGTTGTTGTAATAGAAAAGTCTTGGCTTAGTGAATTGAAGATCTGTTTGATTGGCAACATTTGTCTTGATAGAAAAGTCTCAAGTTATTGAATTGTGTATCTATTCTAATGACAACATTTGTCTTCATAGAACAGCCTGGTTTAGTGAATTGGGTATCTGTTTGTAGACTACAACTTTTTACATGAAATGTACAAGTGTTTTCTACACAGAAAAAGATCTATTTCACCCGGAACGACGGCAGAATATTCACTCTATTTGGAAAGAAAACCCACAAAACATTTCAAAGACAGAAAAGCGCTCGAAACAGCATGACTATCCAAAGGAATATGTTCCACTAATTTGTTTATTGAATAGATGGACATATAAATTGGCCTATAGCTTTCACGAATGTTGAATAATACAAGATCTACATGTACTTAAAAAATAATTTCTGACATCAGCAAACGCAATATCGTCGTTCATGTAAGACTAAATTGCATATAACAGTGTATGATTAAGCTAATGTACATAACGAAGAAGCTGTTTGTCCCAGCTTTGTGACAAAAGATGTATTCCCCGGAATGACACATTACACACCAACCGGAACTCACATATATACCTGTTATCTATGTGTATCTCTTTTTGGAAGGGACGTTTGCATTTAACTTATAAATAGGGGAAAAAATAATATGAGGTTATTCTTGGATTTTTCCGTGATTAATATGCATTTACACGTACGAGTTAATGCTTCTTTTAGTTAAATTAACCCTAAAAATGTTAGATACAGTTAGAGGTAAGAACAGTCGGCAAGGTTTTCAAACATTTTCTTGTCCTCGTGGTGTGTGTATCTGTGTTTACTGCTATTTATTGATTACAGTTATTCATGAATTTAAAAAAGGAAACGTATTAGTTTTGCGAATTTGTATATTTCTTTTTTTTTTGTAATTTATATATCTCTGAAAACAGTACACTAACATATCTGCTTGCAGAAACGGCTTTGTAAAGATTATTTGTTCTCATGCACTGGTAATGAATCCAGAAGTCTCAACATTCATCACAACCAATCCGAAGAGACATAAAAATTCAGATAAAACACCAACTAACCCGTACACATCAAGATTCATAACATTCAGTCCACAAGTATTTGAAATCATCTTAAAGTCTTGTATTGTTTCAGATATATCAGTGTTATAAAAGGGCCGAGTAGTCTAAAGCGCTCACCGTTATGGATCATTGCCGTCTCACCTCTGTCTGCGTGGGTTCGAGTCCTGGGCTCGGCCAATGTGGGTACGTGAGAAAGCTTGCCAGTAGCTTCTTATGGGTCGGTGTTTTTTTTCCGAGGTTTTCCCGGGTTCTTCCTCCACCATTAATACTCACCTCCATTGCATATCTTGTGCTGAAAAATGGCCTTAAACCTTACTACAACAGCAACAGTGTTATATAGGAATTAGCAAATATGCATTAGACACTAACTGAAAATGTGCAGCAAAAATGGAAATTGATAGATATCAGTATTAGTTTATGGAACTGACGTATCCTCATTAAACATCCTGAATTCTGTAAGCATACATTTACTGAAATTTGAAAATTCCATTGTCAGATTATACGATGTGTCATGCTTAAGTTTCCCATAAATCCTCGAACTTCAAACTTACACGAGATATCAGTAAACCGTTGCCAATTTGTTGATGCCAAAGTGCTGAAGTCTGGTTAAACAAATATTGATCTCAAGGAGCTCTCATGTTCAGGAGTCATGTTTGAAGCTTGAGCATTCACACAGAATGCTAAAACTTAAAATCTCAGCATTAACGATGGAATGGTCGTACTTGCATGACCACAAGAATAGTATCAGATACTTTAGCGAAAAGTTTATGTAAACCATTGTGCGCATTTTTGGTACAAAATATAAGCATATAAACTACATAAAGGCTAATCTCATACAAAAAATCGTGTACTTGCAGGCAAACTTTTGCCAATATTTGAAAGATAAGACCAAAGTTTCAGGACATTTAATATACTATATGATAATTGTTTGAATTCATTACATGTAGTGGCATGTAATTGCCTTATTTATCATAAACAGAGAATCAACCGATTAGTTCATTAAAATAAGTTTTGAAACATTAACCACACCAACCCCATGTCAAATACACAAACATACATCCCAACGTGCCCACTGGACTCTCTTTACTCTCTCTGGAAGCATTTTACATCCACAGTGTCTACACAATTCTTTAATGGTTCTGCCTAAGAAATAGAGAAAAAGAAAAGTAAATTGTTTCCGCTTTTGCACTATCTATGCCAGAATTAAAACATACAACCATTTAATAAAAGAGACAAATCTGTTTCTTGCTTCATTGGTAGTATGTAAACATGTCTCATGGTTGTTGGTTAGGATAACAGTTGTATAATGTTCATTCATTATTAATAAGTCCTAAGAGGGTGTGTTAAAATATAACTGGCAGAGGAAGAATCCAGGAAAACCCCGGTAAGTATCGACCCAGGGGAAGCTACTGGCGGCTTTGTCACATACCCACATTGGGAGAATGTACTACTAAACAATGCTGCAATATTTTTAAAATGTGCCCAAAAGAAAGTGAAGAATCTAATTTGCTCTTTTCGTATTAGTTTGTAAACTTAATGTCTGGGTTATTACCTTCAACCAAAAGATGCCACAGGAGGTGCTATCAGGCTGTTTGCTATGAGGGAGTGTGTGAACCTCCCAGTTTGGCCCCAAAGTCAGACTTAAATTAGTGGGGCTATTAGCCAAGAAGGACCTAAAATGAAAATTACAAAAACTAACAACATCTTTCATTATTTTCACACCGATGATAAGGAACTATACAACGGAGGTGTCATATAAAAAGGAACATAAGTTTATGATACAACATTACCATTCTGAATTGGCTGTTAATGCTAATGTTTATGTAGCTACATCATCAAACATACACGGAATTTTTCCAGCTAGCAACCATTCAACATCAATGACTTCATCCAAGTGGATTACAAAACTCTTTAACTCACTATAATACCTAAACTGCTATGAAAATAACATCTTGAAACAATCTGCAATTTTAACCTATACACATCCGTTTGCCAAGTATTTATATCAAGCAGCTGCCCTATATTAATTACATCATTGAATAACTTCCATTACTGTATTCACACAGTGTCAGATTCTGCCATCTTTCTCCACATGTTCTATTTCAAGAGATATTGATTGATATTCTGTTCATTTATAGTACTCACGAGCCACTTCTACTGCCTTCATTATTGCAAAGCAAATTTAATAAATGAATTCTTGGCTCTCCAAAATGGTAATATGGTATTCAGCAGTACAACCTTAAGTCTTCCATTGTTGAGTAGTTTGAGTTTCAAAGCAATAACGTGTGTAATAGCTGGTGAAACCTATATGAATAACAACTGTAATATGTTTGTTCAATTATAAAATACACTATAATAGCTTACTTCCGAGTAGACAAAAGGCCTGTAAGTGATTCATCCACTTCCCTCAAAGGATTAAGGACAGTCATCCTCCTGGCACTCGCAGAAATAATCTGAAACACCAATATTTGTTGCACATAAAAGTTGAAAATAACAACAATTTTAATATCACAAAAAAGCAATTCTTTTTTCCAATTTCATTAATTGCTACAATGACATAAAAATCTAACAAGATCCTTTTCATTCATATGCATTCATACATATATGCAATTTGATTTGTCTGCCTAAAGTGGTTTCTTGTGCTAACAAGGAATTGTAGCGTCAAACAATAAAATATTTGAAAATGTGTAAAAGAACAGAGATGCTACTATAATAGTCTGAAAACCGAATTATCTTCTTTTTTACATATGCATACAAGTATGCAAGCCAGTATGCAAGCCAGTATGCAAGCCAAACTATATTTCTCTAGGCCATGTGGAATTTTTGCAATCTTGTCAAGAAACTAGTAATAATGGACAGTAGTACATAAAAAGTCAAATCTAAATACCTCTGCTGCAAGCGATACGAGTATACAAACCTTTTTGAGAAGACATCCCTGAGACAATGCAATGTGGTTTAACTGCCTTATGAATATGCGATAAGAATAAACCTTTGCAAATTACAAGTAAACAGCTTGCCACTAAAATGCAGTGTCGTCGACCCATGTTGAATAATTCTATAATGGACTTGCATGCAACTTCAGTATAGTAATAGAATCAATGTAAAACAAAATTTAGAAAAGCAAACCACTACTGAATATAGTTCCTCTAACAATTCAGAAAATAGTTACTACGGTCATGATTTACTCAAGGGTAAAAATGTCAAAAACATAAGTTGTTTTCTGCACAATCAAATGCATCATAGAACTTTATTGAAGAATTTAATCTATAAACTTGGAGCAAAACAGAAATGTGTTGATGGAACAAGGATGTTCCACCACAGATCTTGATGTGAGGACACGCAGACAGGAGGTAACACTATCATACAAATTAAAATATACAAATTAAAATGAAAAACACATTTAAATAGAAGCGGCATGTTTCTTCTAGACAATCTTGTAACAACTAGAATCGGATATTTTGGATTCAAAAGGTTTACTATTGAGCATAGGGGACATAACAGAGCATGGTAAAATAGAAAATGCACAGAATAATGGAAAATAGACTCTTATTTAATTAGTATTTTGAACAAATACACCAAGTGAATAGAAATATATATTTTAAAAAGTAACAAATCCAATCATCTGTTTTACAGATGTGGGTAGGTAATTCGAAAACATTTATGTCAATAATCAAGTTGTTAATGGCACAAAGTTGCATCCAATCTATAGACAATATATTGGTGTACTGGTTTTTTGTCTCCACTAATTTCATGATGGAACTGTTAAAATAAATCAGAAGATGCAGTGATTTTGGCAAGATATAACTGGCTTCTTAACTATTAGTTAAAAAATCAAGAATCAATCATAACACTTTACAACATACAATACTTACATATATAGCCTGAACATAAGCATAGTATTACATTTCCAACACCAAGATATCTATCCTGAACACAAGCATAAATTATAAAATAAACAATGCCAACACGAATAATGTGTGACCGGTTTCGCTTTATTGCTTCATCAGACTGAATTCAAACTGAATTCAGTATCATTGCTTACGTCATTAAATACATTTTGTTTCTAAGTGATCGATAGTATAAACAATATGACATAAACAAGATGATGTCATACTTATATTTTCAACCTAAGCATAAAATTACAACACAATCATACTATTACAACAGAATCATAGTATTACAACTTTCTTAACACCAACATGTACATCCAGCACAAAATCAGTTTTTCAACATTTCCCACACCGCTATGTACGTCCTGAACAAAAGCAAAGTATTACAACATTTCCAACACCAACATGAACCCTTTGAATAATAATCATAGAATTGCAATATTTCCAACACTGACATTTACACCCTGAACATTAGCAAAGTATTACAACATTCAAGAAAGTTTTATCATTCACGCATCACAAATGAAGAAAAGATGAAGAATATAAAACTAAAACAAATCGTAATAGAAACACAGCAACAAAAAACAAAACAAATCGCAATAGAAACACAGCAAAACTCATCCTTGTGTCCCTAAGTATGGAATACATGTAGGCATCAATGCTTTGAATTAAAATAAGTATATTCACGTGGATGTACATCATAGCATTTGTCTTCAATACACATTATTCTTGGATAATATCGAAACCTCAAAAGCAACCGACAATATTTGCATGTAAGAAACTGCTTTTTATCAGTATCATTAAATTATCAGTTAATACGAACTTGAATTTCTTAAGTATGACCCCAAAAAGGGTATAACGCTCTACACTGCACGTTACAAGACTTTGGAGAAATATGAAAATGCACAGATCAGCAAAATGTAGGCAGAATCAGATAAAAAATGTTATTGTGACCACATCGATCAGGGAAAAAATCTAAATTTCAAGATCTATATCTCATACACAATTGCAGTGGCATATTCACCCCATCAGGAGCTTGTTCGTTTGTGAATAATATTATTTTGGTGAAAATTTTAACCTTTCACGCAATAAGACCAAAACATTCTGTTTGCAATGTTTCTGCCATACATCCAGAGCAACTGCAACCATGATAACTAAAGATAATTAATTCAACCGATAAACTATTCATACCCAAAATATTATATTTCTATAAATGGCAAGATGCCTATTAAAATATATTAATGAACTGTAACGCACAAAGAAAATTTGATTAGAACTAGTACAAAGGAATAAAAAGTGTGATTTTCTCAATGTATGTATCTTATGTCAAAAGAGATAAGTCTAGGTCTGTCTGCAATCTGAATCACACATGTGCTAATACGTATCATATCACAGGCTATGTATAGTGATTCAAATTGATCTGTACCATGCGTATCATTTCAACTAATGTACTGAGCAATGTTACTTGTCCAGGCTCGTACAAAGTAAGAAAGAAAAGAGTGAAGCCAACTAGGTTTGTAAAATTTAACAAACAATTTATTTCCCTAGAAAAACAAGGTAAAATTATCAAAAAGGACTTACGGTTTATGAATCTAATCCAAAATTAATCCTAAAATGAATGAACATAAGTCCTGACAATAAAAAGTCCTAAGATCGAATCCCGATGAGGTTTCAAGATGGAAGGCGATGACGTCTTCTATAACATCTTTTGTGTTGACGTGTCAACAGTTCCTTTGTGAATCCAAGAATAATAATCTGGCTTTAGAATTCCGACTAATTTCCAATAAATGTCTTTGTCCAAGAATTCGAATGAGCATTAGATATAGTCTCCAGGGAAAATAAATTATTTTAAATCTAGATTAAACTCAATTCAAACTGCCAACACACAAAAACACCTTTGAGCTCTGAAGGTGTGAATTACGACTGAATCAAAATCACTATGAAATGTTAGTTTTAACTCTAATTGCAACGCAGTGCGGGATCACCTGATAGGGTCACGTGATCACTTCCATTTACGGATTTGATTACACTGAAAGAAATCTTACTATAAGATTCAATAATAAAAAATATTTTAAAAGGTTGTTTACAAGTTCCGAATCAAGGTCAAAAACTAGGTCAGCTAAAAATACAATGTTGCAACCATCACTTGTTTACCTTGAGAATACGAAAAACAGTCAGAAATGAACTGAATTTATAAAATAAAATAAAATTCTGCAGACAAAATTATCATTACAGTAACATGTAATGCAATAAAATAAAATAAAAAATTTAAACTAACAAACAAATAATTAAATTACATATACGTAACAGTAAACACACACACACACACACACACACACACACACACACACACACGAACATATAGACATCATGAAGACTAAACAGTATTTGAATGCAATTATTTAAGTCTGTAAAAATTGCTGACATGACGAAAGGCCATCCTTCTATGATGAAAAACATGTGGTGCGGGATGGTTGTGTGCTGTGAGTAACAGATGTCATCAATCCGTAATATTACAGTGCTTGAATTCAGAGTGGTCAGAAATCGTGTATGTTTTTGACGCTGAATATAAATTCTGCGTAATTGCTTGGTCATGAAACGTGCACCGAACAATTTTCGATTTTTCTATTACTAAATTCTGTGGGTCTGTACCAGAAGGGACTGGATGCGTGACCTCTTCCTTTTTCATTTGGTGGTCAGTGAAGGTGTGTGTGTGTGATTTAGATTTTTAACGTAGCTTTAACACGTTTCCAGTCATCTCTACGATGTCTGCAGTGTGACAGTTTATAGTGATGTCAAGCACTCGGGCATTATGCGGCAGACATGTGACGTGATGTCCCACCCAGTCACATTATCCTGACACCAGGTCGACCAGACCTAACACTAAGTTCTTAATGCTGAGCGCCAAGCGAGGCAGCTGTTAGTATCATTTTTTTAAAAAAGTCTTTGGTATGACTCGGCCGGGGTTCGAACCCGCGACCTTCCGCATTCGAGGCGTACACTCTAACAACTAGGCCACTGGAGCGGTCTGGTCAGTGAACGAAGGATTCGGTTATTCGACGATATTGTCCCATAATCCTGAACAGGACGTATCTGTCTGCATCACTTCCTCTTCCTCCTGGGTATCCCAGCAAGAGGGACCTCGCTGGTCAACTTCATCTTCCGGATGGCTCAGAAATTGGTGGTAGATGCTCAACCTCTTCATCCTGGTGGTGCCAACTGGAGAGAGCTGGATGCTCAACATCAACTTCGCCCTGACTGGGGACAGCAAACTACTCAACTGTTTTTTCTCCTGGAGGCTCCAACAAGAGGGTGCTTGCTGCTCAACCTCATCTGCATGGTGACTCAGAGCATGTGGTGGTAGCTGATTTACCTCTTCCACCTGATGATTTTCAGCAGCAGATTCTTTCTCCTGGTGGCCCTGACAGGGTGTACCTAACTGCTCAACTGGATCGTTCTCCTGATGGATCGAATGGGAAAGCGCTGAATGCTCTATCTCTCCATCCTCTTCTACCATGTGAATCTGACATGTGGCAGCCTCATTATCTACTTCGTGAACATTATAAATACAAGAATAGCTGCTTGTCAATATACTATTTAAACAAAATAATACATTTGTAAACTTTGTCAACTTATGAGCCATTACAGGAAATAGTTATGGATTACTTTAATATCAAAGAAAGAAACTAAAAGTCAATACCGTTCATGGCATTTAAATATGTTCTACAATTTATTTAAAAAATGGCAAAAGCGGACTGGTGTTCACTGACCTGTCTGATATTACCGTAGTAACAAGCAACAAATTGTAATTCATGGAACACTTTCAATATATACTTTTTAAATGCTTTTGATTGAATATTTTATGCACACAATTCTTTTCTGATAAAGTTGTGTAAAGGTCTTTTTATTTTTCTTAATGGTGGCATCAATGTTACAAATGTGAAGGAACTTCAAACTTGAATAATTTCATAACATCCATATAGAACGGGTCGTAAAAGTTAGATGGGAAAATGTTTTACCTACCAATAGTACATATAATAATTTTTTATGATATAGACAAATAATATATAGGAAATTAGGTTATATTATATTCAGTTGCTCCTAGAATATTAACACTTACATATCTTACCATTCTTTTCTTTAGAAATTCTTTATAAAACTATCATCTTGATGTTAGTTTTAATGGACTCTCTTTCTTGTACTTAGTACTCTGGTGTATATTATATTTTAAGCTGCCAACATCTTAACTGTTTAGATTGTTCATCATCTGAACTATTTAAACATGCTCCAACACATTAATGAGTTTAATAACTTAAGCATTAGCATGCCAACATTGACACAGTATTTTGAAATAAATGTGTTCCTGCAAGTATTAAGGGTAAATGCAAATAATACACTTGAAGACTTTGCTATTCTGGTAATCATTCAACTCATAAAATTAATATAAACAAAATATCAAATGCAAGGTTAGCATTCAAATACACTGCCCTAGTCTTGATATTGCAAATGACCATATAACAAGGCTAACTGATCATGCTTTGAAGATACATTTCTACTTAAATAAATTTCTCTTCTTTGAATCTTGTAAAGATTTTTGGCTTGGAAACACCAAATATCATGTAGCTATTTTTTCCTACATACTTTTTAATCCATTAGCAAACTGGAGCAATAAGTCTCGCTATGTTTCTTAATTTTCTAAATTTAAGGTCACAATAACCCGCTGAGGACTGAGACCTCAGGATATGTCCACTAATCAACACAATAAGGTATACACATATATACCAATATGATGGAAATTACACATTCTTAAGTGTTATCAGGCACATACAATTATATTTAACTGTAATTAACAGGAATTCATTCATGCATTCAATTTTAAATCGGATATTGTGCCTGCGAAGGAGACCCGAACATCTCTATAATAGAAAATATAGGCACTATTGACACTGCTTTCTCAATACAATACAAAATTCAATAAAGCGTCTGTACAGTTAAGTCTAGTTACTATTGTTGTGGGTTTAGTGCTATTTTTCAGCATATGATAGTCTATACATGGCAGCCAGTATATCTGGTGGGGGAAGAACCACTAAAAATTCCAGGCAGAATCACCAACCAGAAGGAAGCTACTGGCCAGCTTGGTGGCTGAATCTGAGAATTGAACCCACGAAGGCAGAGGCAAGTGCCTTAGACCACTCAGCCACTAGGGTCAGAATGAAGTAGAGCGAGAAAAACAAAACACTTCATGCAATACCAATTACTGATTATTATTTGTTATTATGAATCAGAAACTACTGAAATTTTATTTGTACTTACATACAATTTGTTAAATGAAACTTTCTTATCCTAGCTACTTGGTAAGTAATGACTCCAGAGAAGTAATTTGATTACAGTTTGCTCACTTGATTGTGAAAAGTCCCTTCTAACATTGAAAAAGGAGACAAACACTATTTATTAATGACTTTAATACATATCTTTCATTAACAGGATAAAATATAAACTTTATACAATGATTATGGAAACTCATTTATCTTTAGGAAAATAAACGACTGGTACCACTCGGTATTAAAATCTCGAAGAAGCTTGGGATAAACAATTTCAGTATCTGTAGCTATTTAAACTCTGAGCTATGAATTTCAAAGGTATTTGCTCATGACCAGTTCATGAAATAGCAAAACGTTTTACCCCCCCCCCCCCAGAGTTTGTCAACTTTTGCAATGCATACTGACTGGTCAAAATGGACAAAAATACATTTCTATAGTTAATGGCTCTATGTAACAGGAAGACAGAATTCAATTGGAAAATAGCTGTACATTATTGGATTTAGTAATTTAAGACATGATATATACTTCATGGATATGAATGGTTAAGTGAATTTTTAATAAAAATTAAGATATTACCTTTCTCTTGTAAAAATGTAAAATTTATCACTATGTTATAAATTTATCAGTAACAAAGAAAAACAAAATCAATAAATGAAATAGAATAATTAATACAACAGAAAAATATTTCCATTAGAAAAGGATGATTCTAATTCCGACTAGAACTTGTTAACCATGCTTGTGGTGGCATTCAAAATCAACTGATACTAAGGAACATGACATAAAAGCAAAAGAGTATACAAACATAGTGTATTCATTTCTGTATTTTGTAAAAATGACTTTAGAACCATTCGCATCTCTTCAACGCTAAGTCGCTTATTCTCTAGAAACAGAAGCGTGTTTATTTGAAATACACCATAACAGCATCTTAACATAATGTATATTCATACTGTGGACATGCAAGTAAGATAACTATAGTAAATAAATCGGAGCTAATACCATTACAGCCAGCTAGCTATTGCCATTGATAATGGAACAGAAATTTTTTTCTCGCATGTTGTACCCTTCATTTTTCAACCAGTTGTGGGAAATAGTTTGAAAATTCAAGCTGGAAGATAGTCAAGGTTTGATATCCTCGTTTGCAATTTGACAATGTACACAATTCACTAGAAAAAGTTTATTGCATCTTGTTCTCTTAAAACATAAAAATGATCTTTAATGATATGGTGATGCATAAATTTGCAAAACAAATTGCCCTCCAGCAGAGAAGTTTGAGCACCAGGACAATCCAGTCTCTAGTGAGTATAGTGATGAACACTAATAACACCTGTATTATCTTCAAGCCAACTATCAAATTTATATTTAAATTGTAGCAATTGCAATTTTGTGGGACAAGTAATATTAAAAATGGGGAAATTTTGGGCATATGGAAATTGGGAGTTCGCTCTTGTGGAACTTCAGTAAGGGCTTGTGGATTTTTTTTTATGTCTCCAGCCCTGGTCCTGTGTCCAAAGTTTGTTTTTCTTTGACCACTGCAGGGTCGATTATTATCAATTTGTGTCTCCGTTATCCCACCAAAAATGTCGAAGAAATGTCAATAAGTAAACAGCTAATGATGTGCATATTTGTCATTAAAAACTCCTGACTGACAGAAAAAAAATATTTCTTATGGACAAAAAGAGGACCAATAGCGCACATAAAACACATATCTATGCTGTGCACATCTGGGCTTTCCCTCTATTCTTTGATCTCGACAAAAATTTATTCTAGGATTTTGAAACATATCCATGCACTCACCATAAATTCAATTCCTCCTGCGTATCGCTGGTATTAGGAAAACAAGCATGTTCCAACTGTACATGGATGGATCAGCATAAAGCAATGCAAGATAATCCTCATGTGTCTTGCAATATCTGTGAACATATATTAAAACTATTTGATAAGTGCTGTATCAGACAATTCGCACTGTAAGAAGAACTACTAACATGATAAAACAATCGGAACTATTAAAAGCTGTTAAACTTGTTCAGCAACAATCTTTGTACTGTGCTTTGACAATAACCAGCCAAACATATCTGCACCCATCCCACATTAAAAAGACATGAAACTCTCAACTTACTGATTACAGAAATAGATAGATCTCTATGATGGATGAAATGTGAGTCACGTCTAGTGCAGAGCAATCAATATTCTAAACTTTTTATGAAGGAAACTAAATTACAACCAACATTTTAAACATCATTTTCATGATTTTCTTATATCTTTAAAGTAATTGTGCATGGCAAACATATTCATGACAACTAACCATTTCGTTGACTGGGCTTGTACAGCAGACCCCAAGAAACTTCCTTGAATTATCCCACCACGGTAGAATTATTATTAAATGCTCTCATGTGATCGGGTGCTTAAAAAAATTATCATTAATTTAAAAAAAAAATAATTACTATATAAAAATCAAGCTAGATTTTATATTGATGTACTTTTAGTATCTTTTCGAAATTGAAAACAATGAATTTCATCTTGTATTTTAAATCAAAGCTTACAAAACGTTATTTTCCTTTATAAACAATAACTTTTTGACAATTTATTCTAACACAAATATTTTATGAACTGTTTATAAATTTACATGCAACCTCAACAGTTACAGCTAGATTGATAAAAAAGAAGAAATGGTGCCCTTCATTTGATAAAGCAGGCAAATGGATGAGACATGTACCAACCCTAAAATAAAATGTGATATCATTCATTAGGGCCATTTTCAAAATGATAATTTCATGACAGTCCAAATAAACAGCAAATTTAATATAGGATTAGTCTCTCTTTGATGCTGCCAATCATTAGTCATTGCCAAGTTTCAACTTTCACTGGATACTTCGAAGGTGTAACAATTCTTTGTTGGAAGATTTACTTAGGTTTTACCTTTATCTCAGTTAAATGTAGTTTTACCTACCATGATGTGTAATACTTATGATATCTACAGTAATTTTTACGGGGGTAAAAAATCTGTCATCAGTTGTTCTGTATCTATCTTTTTGTAAACCTTTGCAGAGTTTACAAATGATAAAAGGAGCGACATATTTGTTTGGAACCATTGCACATTTTACTTGTAGCAGAATATGAAAATAAAACAGGAGTTGATGTTACAGAAATATGTTAAATTGTTCTTAGCCTCACAATCAAGAAATTTTATGGTATATTTACTGGGTATATGACTATTTCCAGATAATTCAATGCTTGCCATATATGGTATTAGGAGAATTGGAAAATAGTCAGAACATGGCAACCAGTGCAATAAAAAGAAAGAGAATGCATGATGGATTGTGATCATCTGCACAAACGCAACAATTGAGCATATGGACATTAAATGATCACTTGCTGTATCTATATTTGATTTAAGGTAACGAAACAGATTATTCATTGGTTTCTGCCAGAATTTTTGCATTAAATTACTCTGTTACAGGGTTTAGTCCACTTTGTGTAAACCCTGGAAGGACAAACCCTGGCTAAAACACAAACTCATGGGGCATGAAGGCAATTAACTTAAGATCAGCCTAAGAAGTATGATTAAAAGCAGTTTTATTAAATGAAGGTGTTTATTATAAGTGAAATGTTTGACAGAAATGACTTACGAAGGGGGATGACTATGAAATGCACTAAATAAAATCACCATTCCATTCTACTCTATCCCCTCGTAAAACCATCATCACAAACTTTGGTGGCTGTTCACATTCTTTGAACCATGCATCAGCCTAGGTAATGAAATATAAAAATATGAGATCTAATAAAAGCATTTCTTGTTTCAATTTCATTGGCATAATTTATTATTACCATTCATCTCCTGAAACAGTTAATACGAATTACGTAAATTCACTTTCAAAAGTCTGCAAAATGTTTTCGAACCTCCATGCAAGAAAAGCTTAAGATAAACGGTGCAAGATTACTTCCTTGCTAATGTATTTACCATATATCTTGGGACACGATAAAATAAGTGAATCTTTTCCCATCCCAGAACTTATGGTGAAACTTTTTTCAACTAGGTCATATATCCCAAGATTTAAGAAACAAATAAATTTGTGTTGAATTTGAGCCCGTCCCACCCACTGCATGTTACAATAAAACAGACACACAAAATGCTTATTCCATAAGAAGATGAATGAAACTTTCTTTGTCCACGAACTCTGTGTATGTAGTTTATGCATCCATAGTATAAGTGTGTATAGATTCAAAGAACATAAAATCGATTGATTAGTTCGTGAAGGCCAGAAAATAAAAAATGATTTTGCTGACAATATGATCATTTACATGGATGAAACTAGAATGTACTTTGATCATATTCACACAAAAGGGTGGATCATATATGTGCAGGGGTAGGGTTGGGTTGATGAGATGTAGTGGATAAAAGAGTTTTATTTCTTGCTTTTGTTGTTGTTCTAGGGTTTAAGGCCATTTATCAGCACAAGCTAAGCTATACATGGCGGCCGGTATAAAAGGTGAGGGAAGAACCCGAGAAAATCTCGGAAAGAATCACCGACACACGAAAAGCTACTCGCAAGCTTTCTCACGTACCCACATTGACCGAGCTCGAGACTCGAACCCACAGAGACATAGATGAGACGGCAGTGATCCGTAACGGTGAGCGCTTCAGACCACTCGGACACTCGGGGCCGGTTTTATCTTCAGTACACAGTTTCATACGTTTTAAAAATAAATTTAAGTTTGGCTGCAACTTACGACTTAAAAAACCAAATCAATGTGTTCTAGAACACACATTGCCAAACAAAAGAGATGTGTTTCCGGTAGGTCGATCATCCGTGTTTCTTACCAAACCTAGCACTTTTTACCCCCAAGGTCAAAAAGGAAATCATAAAAAGAACATTAAATATATATATTTAAATATTGAACAAAGAAAATTACCTGTCTACCCTAATATTAAAACCTGTGCAATGGGAAACAGATATATTGTTATATTGTCCTTCCATTTTATGATAAAATAAATATTTTCATCCTTAGCCTGTGCATTTGAAATCAATTGATCTTTGCGTTGGGCAAACCACATTGCAGCAGACTCCACGTCTTCAACTGCATTATTAGTGTAGAGATCTTTTCAGGCTTTTGTCTTACGGATGGACTTGACTGTGTTAGCTTTTGCTTCCAGGGTGTGCGCCTGGTCAAATGATGCATCCTTCAGTGCTTGGCGCTTACAGTAGTCACATCCGATGCAATGGCGCCCTGACAACCCATCAGCATTGCTACGAGTTTTGCCTGCCCGATACTCCATTTTGAAGGTGTAAGTGTTGAGTACTTGCAACCATCTGGCAATTTGACCCTCTGGATATTTTAAACGGAACTGCCATGTCAGAGCGCCATGGTCAGTTCTAAGAGTAAACTGTGTTCCATATAGATAGTGGTGGAAGTGTTTAACATTGTTCACAAATGCAAGCAACTCTCGGCGAGTAAAACAGTAGCTTCTTTCGGCTTTGTTTAATGTTCGGCTGAAGAAGGCGATGACATGTTCATGGCCATCAAAGGCTTGAGACAAAACAGCGACCAGGCCATGACCACTTGCGTCTGTATCAAGGATAAATGTTTTGGTAATATCTGAGTAGCTAAGAATTGGAAGTGATGTTAGGAGTTCCTTCAGTCTTTGGAAAACCAATTCGTGGTCCGCGCTCCAATGAAAAGGAGCATTCATTCAGTAAGGCGATGAAAAGGTTTAGCTATACTAGAGAATCCTTTGATAAATCGGCGATAATACGAGATGGTACAGAGAAAACTTCGCAGCTCATGAATATTCTCTGGATGAGGCCAGTCCTTTACTGCAACGACTTTTTCAAGATCAGTACAAATACCTTCAGAGGACACAAGATAACCTAAGAAGGCAACCTTTTCTTTGAACAAAGAACACTTATTCGGAGATATTTTCATTCCGGCCTTCTTAATGCGCAAGATTACCTCCTCCAAACGTGTGAGGTATTCTTCAAAAGTATCAGCAAAGAAAACGATGTCATCTAAATAGATTAAATATATTTTCCTCTGTAGTTCATGGAGGACATATTCAATCAGTCGTTCATAAGTCCCAGGGTCAATGCAGAGCCCAAACGGCATAACCTTAACTTTGAAAGAGACCACATCTTGTGGTAAATGCAGTCTTTTCAGCAAGTTTTGGATGAACTTCCAGTTGCCAATAACCACTGGCAAGGTCCAAGGTTGAGAATTATTTGGAGCCTCGCAGAGCATCAAAGGTATCAATACGCGAAAGAGGATACCTGTCCTTCAATGTTACATCATTAAGCCTGCTGTAGTCTGCACAGAATCTCAGGCCCGGTTTTGCATGGTGGGGAGCTAAAAAGCAAATTTTCTTTAATCCAAGCGGTGTTGACTCATTAAACTATTGAGAGGCCAGTCCGAGGCTTGTGTGAGTTTGGTGGGTGGGCGACCCCCCCCCCAAAAAAAAATGACGGCCGACAAATTTATCTGACCAATTAAAAACATAGCAAAAGGATGTGCCCACGACCAGGTTGAATGACGTTGGATACCTGTTATATCTTGGGTATTTGTTATATATCTCTTTTTCCGTTGCAAGTGTTGGTTTGCTAAGTGAGAACTTTTAGAGATTCAGAGTATTTTTCTTTTTCCATTTTTCATATTCCATTTTTCTTTTTTCTATTGTAATTGCTGGATCTCTAACTGCAAAAGGGGCTTTTGTTAATTTGTAATGAAGCACACACACACACACACCCTGAGTGAACCCAACGTGCTTTAGAATTAAGACCATGTCTGGGGTTCGGGAGGACCCAGGCAAGTTGCACCTGGATTACTTTTATCCTTATAAGTTTACAATTACCCATTTTTTCATTGCGTCACGGGTACACCCCCCCCCCACGCTATAATAGCATCTGTCGCAAAGGATCACATTATGTCTATCGTGTTTTTCGGTTTTTGGAATCGAACACATGAAATAGTTTTCACTGGTTGATCGAAAGTTTGTACGCTTTAACCACTTCGGCCACTGTCTCAATTAAGAATATACGATACAATAATTTATACGAGCATACGCTCTTACTGAACAGACAGACAGACATTAAACACACACACGAATTTTGATCGAAGAATTTATTTATCAAGTATTTATATTTAATGTAGCAGGTGTCTTTCTCTAACGAGCTTATAATAATCGATTTTCGATACATCTCAGCGAGTTATTGCGCAGAGGTATTTAGCGCATTCAACCACGTGACCTCATGTGGGAAACCCTGCGTGTCATTCATAGCGCATACACGTGACAAGGGCAATGCCTAAACTGTGAATATAATTGAGATGAGGTAGTTCATTGTAGTTGGAAAAAATACGTTACGTTACTATAATACAGTAAAACCTTGTATATATTCTGACTTGGCGATCTGTGATTAAATCGTTGTTGTAATAATAATAATGAGGGATTCTGCGCTTACCATGGAATCTCCTACGGCAAAATTAGCTCGACAACGACTAGATGCAATCAAGATGTATCTTCCAGTCCGTGATTCTGTAAAACAGCAGCTGCAACAACCCCAGGATGCTCATGTGGAATTTACGGAGGGTACATACGAGTTATTTAAACCAGTCACAAGAGCCGCTAAAGAGCTTATTCCGTTGTTGGAACAAACCGCTATGCAAAATGATTCCCCGAGAGCTTCCAGCTGAAACAGCTGCTACTCAACCATAATCACAGGAAGAAATAGAGGATATCGAATTATTTCCTTATGAGACTGATGATACAGTATATCAACCAGACGTTTTTCAACTACCACCAAAAGTTAAAATTGATTTGAGAAATAAATTTATTTAGGAAAATATTACCAATATTACTGATAAAGATAAAAAAAAACTTGATATTGCCGCCCTTGAGTGGAAACAAATAAAATATATATAAAGCCTGAATATCTTAAAAATGTAAAAAGTGATGAAAAATGACGTAAATATTTATATCGATTTATTCCCAGTACTAATCAGGTCAGAGAAAATGATGAAGATTTCAGACTTTTTAACAGGGCAACAGATGCGCGTGTTAGACAAATACAACAAGAAAAGAAATAAAAATAGACATACAGAAATGGAGGGTGTGTGAAAATGTAGAAAAAGTAGGAAAAAAAGCTAAATCTGAAACAAAGTAACTGGAAAACCGAGTAAAATACCCATTCGGCAGTTCTTTTGAAACACAACTAGATCCAGATGATGAAACACCTGAAGGAGCAACAGGAAGAGGCCTTGCCACTCGCAATCGGCGTCGAAAAACAATTGGTAATATGATCGCTGAATCGCCGGCGATTCAAGATAAACTTTCTCCCAATAACATCCTCACCGATGTTAATAGACTATAAATTATAATTGGTGGAAGACAAGCCGGTAACAATTCCCAAGAAATCGTCAGTGAAGCAGCTGCTATTTGTCAGTGTTTATTTACCGGTTTCGTTATGGACAGTTTGGTTTATAGACGATTACTACAGTGACTGATAAATTAGACTGGCGATAACAAAATAACATGATTATACACAATGCCCAACGTGGACATGAAAGCGCCAGGGTGATAAATTCACGATTACCGGATTATAAAATGATCTACGGAGATGGGCTCGACAATGTTATTCCCGGTTTATTTAGAAGGATAGCCCTAAAATCTATCTCAGTTGCAAAACAGTTAGGTATGAAAGCCATCGAAGACAATGCTGGCACTATTGGTGATGTCGCTTGTAAAGCATTCTCAGCGATCAAAGACAGACTGGCACTATCAGTACCACGAAAACCACAGCAAGTAAAGCTGCCAAGCACCGAAGTGATGGCACCAAGTATCAGCAAAATAATAAATGAAGCCGCAAATGAGCGGTTGAAAGAATTAGCTGGCGGGCCATCTCTGACAAAGCAAGCCGCAAACGAAAAAAATATAACCGCAAACCTAATAGCGGGTAGTGGTCTAGCCCGTCGTAGTCGGCGATATTGATCGGTATTGGAATATCATTTAAGACAACAGCGAATTATAATAAAATGTTCAAACGTGTATCTGCTCCAGCATTTGACATGGACGTGCCATTACTCAAAGATGAGTCTGTGCGTGATTATCAATATTATTCTTATGAAGCACGAGAACCAAACTAACGAATCGAACTACAAGGTCAAGATACATCAAGGTATTTCCTGCCCGCCGAGGCATTCGTTGAAGTTCAGGGTAGACTTATGTAATTAGACGGTAATCCTTATGGTGCTCCACAAGGTGGATTTGATAATAACGGAATTGTGCGATTATTTAACAGTGCATGATATATTATCAACGGTCCAGAAATCGAGGTGTGTCACGATAACGTCGATGTTGCCACGACGATATTGGGTCTCGCAGGATATTCTAACGATTATTCACGGTCTGCTGGTTCGTCGATGACGTTCGCAAAAGATCATGCCGATGGTCGACCTCATATTTTTCGAAGACCAAGAAATAACACTAACACAGCCGACGCTGACGTTGAATATTTACATTTTGGAAACGCGAATTTAAATCTGCGACTCGTAGCACCTAAATATCAAATTGATGCTGAAGGGAGATTTAGCTGTGCAATACCGCTGTCGCATATCTTTGGCGTAACACGATAACCGAGTTGGGATTTCGGATTAACAACAAAACACTGTTGATGGTAATACAAATACAATATTTAATGATGTATGATTTAAATAAGAGACGAAATATGATTGATACGTGCGTGTATGGGTCCAAATATTGGACGAATTAACATAATTTGCACGAACCTACTAATGCAACAAATATAAATACAAATATATGATCTTATACGGTACAAGGACAAAAAGAAAGTACGATTCACGGTATATCACAAAATGAAAAGAATGAGTTTTACCCAACTGCAAAACAAATGAAGTATTCACTCAGAATAGTGAACTGATATTTTACTCAAATAGTAAAATGATAATAAGGCAGATATCACAAGATATCTCTTCACTTCCTAAACACTGGGTATAACAAGACCCCGAAATTAGCCCACGGCCAAAAGATTGCATGTATGGAGCAACACAAACACTCCCTCAACATCACACTTGCACCAGTCACACTGGCCAATCAAGCAAAGGATATTGGTAGTCACCGACCACCATTGATTCCTAGGTCAGACAAGCAATTAGCGCCCACCACTTTGGTCTGCAACGCCCGATCATCCGCTACTTGACCCGTAACACACTTCACTCAGCTGCACGGCCGCCGTCCAAACAGCTCCGTTGTCAGCTCCATCATCAGCTTCACAGCCGCTATGGCCAGCATCACAGCCGTCATGGTCAACTTCCATGGTCAGCTTTTTAGCTGGTACCTCGTCAACCCTGACAACCATGGTCAGCTCCACAGCTACCGTCAGCTCTGATCCCCATGGATCAGCTCCACAGCTGCCACGGTCAGTTCTAATCACCATGGTCAGCTCTGATCACCATGGATCAGCTCCCATCAGCTGAAAATACATCCAATACCGTGAACTATGCATGACACGGGTGTATACGGTAACACGTAATGACGTTATATACGGAAAGTTATAAAAAATACATTATCAGTCCTGCATTACAAAACAATAAACAGGTTCAGAAGTGAACCTGTGAATCATACGATTCCTATAGCACTAAACGTTTCTTAACTAAATGCAACTTTGTAAAGTTCTTGCTAAGTCACAGACACGAATAGAAAATATTAGCATTATACTACGCAAGTCGAAGCTACAGAAATTACACGAAAATAAACGTGGTAGTACAATAGCTATAACTTACAATACACATAAGAAAAATAAATAACTTACATACCTCTACAGCTGGAGATATGCAGGCTCTAAGTAGACTGCCGACTGACAAAACGTTCCGTAATGTGTCGATTTGATCTTACTGTGAGGCATTTATGCACAGACAATGTAGCTTTACATCGTCTGTGCAATTCATGTATTCGGGTTTTCCCATCAAAAGCACTTCACTCGTGCGGCATAGGATGAACCGAACTCACTGTTTCGAAGTAATGTAGAATATACATCAATCACCCTCGGGTATCGTTGTACACAAGAAACGAAACCCGAGTAGATGTATTTAATAAAGAAATAGGTTTATACCATTCCGTGACATTTGGTTTCTGCAGAAATGTTAGAAAAGTTATCTTCGGGGAAAACACACAGTTGTACTTGTGCGAAAAGCCACTGACAAAGATGCTATCTGGCACGCTGAAGGAGTTGATGCAGCTGCATCTGCGGCTCTTCATGGAATATCAAGCTGATAAAGCAGTAACGGCGCTGGTGCAAAATAATAACGTGAAAATCAGACGTGGACACACCGTGATACATCGTAATCAGGCAATCGTTGAACGATTTAATCAAACACTTTCACAGCAACTCTTTGGACATCAGTACGCCCAAGAATTTCTGAGCGGAACGCTTAGCGTTGAGGACAGTTCTCGTGAATGGGTTGCGAGACTACCTCATGTGCTGACATTTTACACAACGAGGACACAAGTGGAATTAACATGAAACATGTCGATGCAATTGCGAAAAAAAAAAACACATACCACGACGAAAATAACCAGATCAGCCCCAACAACCAGTGTTGGGAAGTAAAGTAACAGTGAGGTATTTATATGAACCTGGTTAACTTGAGGGTGGTGCAGCAAGAGCAACTGATCCTGTATGGAGTGTATTAACACATAAATATTTCAGCTTGGTAAGATCTACTGTGCAACCACCAATCTATGGATTAGATTCAATAGCTCCTCAACGTGGACGTGTCCGTGAACAATTATAGGTAATTCCTCAAAACACCCAACTACCACCAAATTGGATATGCATCAACAAAAACGCTAACAAG
This sequence comes from Megalonaias nervosa, assembly GCA_016617855.1. Lineage (NCBI taxonomy): Eukaryota > Metazoa > Mollusca > Bivalvia > Unionida > Unionidae > Megalonaias > Megalonaias nervosa. Next base: position 50,520 of record JAECUM010036354.1, read on the forward strand.
AGTCACGTTCGGAGGAACGAAACTCCTATACGCCTTTTACATTCAAGATATGTTAGAGAGACATCTTCGCGTCTGTGGCCGAAACTATTCTTGATTCCGTCCACGGTAAATGGTCTTACGTCATTAAGAAACTATTGCCACAACATTATTTTGTTACAGCAGGCGCAGTGATTATTTGCAGTGATTGTTTCAGATTCATGACAAATTCCACATCCAGTTCAAACTGGCGCTGTTTTTTGTGTGTCATCTCACGCATAACCAGCTAACTGTTTCTTCACTACTTTGATAAATCCGGGTGATGCTGTTGTTTGTGACTGCATCGGTGGCAGAGCCACTGTTGCTGCCGTTCGCAACTCCAGCACGTAGACAACCCTGTGTAACTGAGATAATTTTGTCTCTCTACACACAGACAAATAAATAAATGTGACCATTCGATGCGATCATCGACAATCCAGATATTGGTACCGATATTGTTAATCCCTGCAAAGAATGAATTGTTATTGCATATCCCCGAGTCCAGCACGACAGGTTTGATCGTGAAAAGACTTGCGTATCGAACGCTGACAACACCTGTTTTACAGCCTCTACTGGAACCACGACGATATCATTAAGAAAGAGTTTTTGTTTTGTCTCCGTTCCTGGAATATCAACAAGTACATTTTGTCTGCGTGTATCTGTTGTTCAACTAATGATTTATTTGTCGTAGTTGTTCATCCTGTGATCGATGGTCGTACAAAACCTCTTCATAGTGGCTAGCATAGTTGATCAACCATTCGTGTGGAGATTGATCTGAAAACGGCGGAGGCTGTCCATGATCGGCACTCCTGATGTTAACGCAGTAGATTTTGTTAATAACCAATCATGAAACGTCTGTAATATTTCTTTGGATACTGTACAAATCTCATTCCAGATAATTACTCTCGGGATATATTTCTCACCCATTCGTACTGATGTCCATGCATCACCTCGCTATCTAAAGAAACTATGATGTGCTGACGTTGACACAACGTTGTCTTATCTCTCTTGCAAGCCGGTGAATTGGCGTCAACACAATCCTGTCACTGTTTTTAAATAATTCCATCGGATGCGTTGTTTCACCAGAACCACCTGGACCATTCAGACAGACCATAAAATGGGATCGTTTGCTAACGGTGATGGTGATGGTTCTGATAAATTGACATCAACGTAATAAATATCTGTTATTTTAACGTCAGTCCACTCTGAATGCTTACGTAACCGCTCACATTTTTTTAGCCATGAACCATAGTTGGCACCGCTGGTGCCTTCTTCAATAAATGGCCAAAGGAGGTACTTTTTACAACGACTCTATCAGAGTCACTGGGAAATCTACTGATCATCGATATTAGGTTTGTTGATCAATAGGCAAGCATTGATTATCTCAAATGAGTAAATTGAGGAGAATTGTCGTCGTAGTAGCTAATGATCGTGCCAATAATTATTCCAACTCGTGTTGTTGCAGTTCTCCGTGACACCAATATACCTTTGCCGCTGTGTCCTTGATGTTAGTTAATTAGTTATGCCCGTCACTCCTGCCGGGGTATAGGCCACGCACAAAAGATCGCCAGAGACTTCTGTCCTGTGCCATTCTCTCAAGCTGACTCCAGGTATGACTCAGCTTAGTAAAGTCCGCCTCAAGGTCACGTCTCCAAGTGTTTCTTGGTCGACCCCTTCTCCGCTTGACCACATCGCGTTATAAGTCTTCCAGAAGATGACCCTTCCTCCCTCAGGCTTTCAGTTTCTGGGTTTTCTTCTGTTAGTGTTTTGTAGCAAGTTGGGTTTTACAGAATCGGGTTGCTAGCCCCACGCCCAACCCCCCTCCTTTTACATCCGGGCTTGGGACCGGCAATGGCGGAGTTTGTGTTCTTGATGACAAAATCTAATTCTGCTGGATCCATAATTACTCTTGTACAACTACGTGATGAACACAGAGTAAATTTACCAATAATTTTTCTGCGTATTTCTTTGTCATCTTGCGGTAAACAAACTTGTTTGTGTTGTTTGTACGAAATTATCGCAGAGGTTACCGTTAATGACGTTAAACTTCTTAGTATCTAACATATATCGTAATAACACTATTGGAGCCCAACCACGCTGATTTTTTGCGCTGAGATTGACATCGGTATCTGATTTATTAAAGTGTCTACCAAGCGAAACTGGTATAATCGAATGAATACTCGCTGAAAACTCGAGTGATTCAATCTCGGCAAATCCAGTAGATCGATATTTGGCAGGAGCCCATTTATTGCAAGTCGTGTCATTTCGTGTACTGGGTGCCCGAATCGTTCAAAATAATGATGACACTCGCCAAGTCCAAGTAAAGCCGCCGGATAAGCAGTGATATTGTTGACTGAAATCATATTGGAGGAATTATATGTTGTGTTCCAAAGACTGCCATGACCAAATTCGACACAAGATTGTGATACATCATCGAGAAATTCTTTCGAAGCTGGTCGCCACGAATTGTTTTATTGAGTTCTGTCGCCGATAATCTTTTTCGTTCTCGTTCATAAATTTTTTCTCTGCTCTTCTTTGGTTTTATTTTTGTTAATCTCTCAATTTCTCTCGAGGTTAATAACGATTTTATCTCATTGCATAATTTTTCTTGTGCAATTTTCGGCCTTGGGAAAGTTGGTTTTATCCCGGTTAGACTAAAATATTGTTCTTGCAGTTGTTTTGCAACAGAAGAAGTAGTCATCTCTAGAATCAGGAACGGTATTATCTTCAATTGGACTTTATCCAATAATATTATATGCATCAGGCAATATATAGCTGTCGATGGCTCATGATCGGATCAGTCACACTTTGTAAAAAAATTTCTCGTGGAGAGTACTGTGGATATCACATGGCCAGTTTTCGCTGTGGCAGTACTGGACCACAGCCATGTCTGAAGTGTGGTGTTGGGCTTAAGGAAAAGACCCATTTATGCGTTTCTTGTGGAGGACGAAAATATTGAGCGCTTAAATGATATTACGAGAAACAAAATGTTTCTTATGATATAAAAATAAAAGACTCCAAAGATTATCTCGAGAAATATTCCTCTGCTGGAAGATAATGTTATATTAGTAGAAGAACATGTTTTATCAATGGAACAAATGGAGAAAGAGATTGATCTCGATGCATTTAAGAAACATCCGATATTCGTTAATTACGAAGCGAGCAGAGCTGGGATCATCAGAAACTGTCGTCTCAAAAACAAACTCTTGGAAATAACGATAACATATGCCACCTCATGATTGCTATTGGAATTCCATAAACAAAAAATAAATTTAAAAAAAAAGGAAATTATTACTCACATAGATTTGTTCCTGAGTGTTTCAGTTGGGTGATACGTGGTTTTTTTTTTTTGTTATCGATCACATCAACTCAAGTAGAGCAGACAGGAGACTGGAAAATTCGACAAGCAATCACACCAAGCGAGAATAGCAAACGTAAAAAATCAGGCAAACACAAATATACACCGAGGCCAATTAAATCAATTAATCTTGCACGACCTATTTAAGAATACACGCTGATATTTCAAGCTACATTTCGCGTAGCGTAATACATTTGGTACTGATGTTTAGCTCAGGCATTCGACTTTGTATGCTTATCCGAAGTTTGGCTTACTATAATACCTTTAAGGAATGCCAGACCATTTTCCCACATTACTGCCCGACATGGCCCTGATCGCGCCCGCTTAATATTCAAGTGAAATTCCGCTGAGTGGAATACTGTCCTCTCATTCGTTAAAAGAAAACGACGTCCTGTATTTGTTTATAACTTATTTTCAGTTGGCCAAAAAGGGAGTATTCCATTCAGCACGTTGTTCTTGCACAGGTGCTCGACGCGAGCTTGATGTTGGGGGAAAAAAACAAAAAAAAAAAAACAAAACAACAACAATAATCGGAAGGACAATTATCATGCAGGGTGACAAAAATACCTATAGTATGATAGAGGGGTAGTACTAATATTAGCACCCATAGTTCTACCTCGTGCACGAGATACTAACATGAGCCTATGTGTGTCAATGGAGCAAGCCGGGTGTGATTCACACACGGCACTTTTTTGAACCTAATATAAACAATTTTGAACATGTTTCTTGCATATAATGAAATAAATTGAGTCATCCTCTTATTTAATACCAGGATTATTGCAAATCATTGTAGAAATAATTGTAAAATCTTGTTTACCTTTCTTTTCCGATATTTTCGTTTAGATCGTCCGCCATATTAGCTCAAATAATGACACCTTCCGTTCTCAGCCTTGTTTGTTTGTGTGCCATATAAGGACATTGAGGCCTTATTTGGAAATGTAAACAGATGGTAGTAAAACTATGGCGCGGTCTGGGATAGAAATTGAGCGCGTTAAAAGTAAATATGGTTTATCGGTGACTTTGAAATTCCACCAAGAAGCCATTATTTGCCACTTGATTGATAAAAAAGATATATTTGTCCTGCTACCCATTGGATTTGGAAAGTGACTGACTTTTTTTTGTTGCCTTTTCTCAACAAAAACTGGTTTCCACTATTAATGCAATTCAACAATTAATAACAGCGTTAGAATATCTAAATATGGTAAGGCAAGCCTTATTTAGAAAAGGGATCACGGCGAGAGTCTTACTTTATCTATCATGGCTAACACGGGAAGGTTAATGTAGCCATGCCAATTTATTTTATCGTGTAAGGACTTAATAAATTCATAATAAGCCAAACTTCTTCCACAACATGATTATACTTATGTAGTAGATTTCTACACGATTTGTTTCTCTGACTTTAGTGATGATTTTTTTTTTCCTCCATTACATGATATGGGATCCGTTTGTAGCCTCAACCACAAAAAATCAACTTGAGGCTACGACATCGTAGCTAGATAGAGGGGGCCAATGTCAGAACGGGTCTTGGGGGTAATCTGAAGTATTTTTGTCACCCTGCATGATAATTTTCCTTTAGATTATTGTTTTTTGGGGTTTTTTTTTTTTGTTTTTTTTTCAAAACATCAAGCTCGCGTCGAGCACCAGTGACATGGACACATACTAGTGAAGAACGTGCCTGTCTACAGAAGGAAGGAATGCTTCATACTGGAGAAAATCCATTCAAGTCTGAAGTGTGTAATCACTGGTTAGTCAGAGTAGACATTTAAAACTACACATGTGGAACATACTGGAGAAAAACCATTTAAGTGTAAAGTATGTGATAAAATATAGTCACCTGGAAATTTAAATCAGCACGTAATGATGCATACTAGAAAAAAAAAACATGTAAGTGTGAGATATGTGATAAAGTGTTTAGTCGGTGTGGAAATTTAGAAATGTACATGAGGATACATACTGGAGAGAAACCATATAAGTTTGAAGTATGTGATAAAGAGTTTCGTACATTTGCACATTTAGAAAGGCACATGAGGATACATACTGGAGAAAAACCATTTCAGTGTGAAGTATGTGATAAAGTGTTTAATGTATGTGGAAATTTGGAACAGCACATGAGGATACATACTTGAGAAAAACCATTTAAGTGTGAAGTGTGTGGTAAAAAGTTTAGGACAATTGGAGGTTTAAAACAGCACATGATGATACATACTGGAGATAAACCATTTAAGTGTGAAGTATGTGATAAAGGGTTTCGTACATTTGCACATTTAGAAAGGCACATGAGGGTACATACTGGAGAAAGACCATTTAAGTGCGAAGTGTGTGATAAAATGTTTAGTGGGAATGAAGATTTGAAACGGCACATGAGGATACATACTGGAGAAAAACCATTTAAATTATAAGTATGTGGTCAAAAGTTTAGGACAATTGGAGGCTTAAAACAGCACATGATGATACATACTGGAGAAAAACCATTTAAGTGTGAAGTATGTGATAAAAGGTTTAGTACATTGCACATTTAAAAAGGCACATAAGGATACATACTAGAGAAAAATCATTTAAGTGTGCAGTGTGTGATAAAATGTTTATACAAACTGAAGAATTGAAACTGCATATGAGGATACATACTGGAGAGAAACCATGTAAGTGAGAGGTATGTCATAAAACGTTTTATCATTGTGGAAATCTAAATACGCACATGAGAATACATACTGGAGAGAAAACCATTTCAATGTGAAGTACGTGTTAAAATGATTAGTGAGAGTGGACATTTGAAACTGCATATGAGGATACATACTGGAGAGAAACCATGTAATTGGGAGGTATGTCATAAAATGTTTCGTCATTGTGGAAGTCTAAAGACACACATGAGAATATGTACTTGAGATAAACCATTTCAATGTGAAATATGTGATGGTATGTACAAACAGAGCCGGCGTCTGAAGAGGCACATGAAAATACATACTGGAGAGAAACCATTTTAGTGTAAAGTGTGTGGTAAAATGTTTAATCAGAGTGGAGATTTAAATCTTCA